>CM038146.1:31120148-31195148 GCA_021437245.1 Aegilops speltoides | reverse complement strand
CGATGAGATCCGGACGTCACGAGGAGTTCGGAATGGTCGGAGGTGAAGATTTATATATGGGAAGTTGTCATGCGGACCGGAAAGTTTGAGGGCATATCGGTATTATGCCGGGGCCACGGAGAGGTTCGGGGTCCACGGGAGGGCCACCCCTCTCGGAGGGCCTCATGGGCCGCAAGGGGTAGGGAACCAGCCCCTGGAGGGCTGGGCGCCCCCACCCCTTGGGCTCATGCGCCTAGGGTTGGGGGGGAACCCTAGTGGGGGTGCCCCTTCGCTTGGGGGGCAAACCCCCCTCCCTGGCCGCCGCCCCCCTCTAGATCCCATCTAGAGGGGCCGGCCCCCCTTGCCCCTTCCCCTATAAATAGAGGGGTGAGGGGAGGGCTGCAACACATAACCAAGGCGCAGCCCCTCCCCTCCCCAACACCTCTCCTCCTCCGTCACGAGCTTGGCGAAGCCACAGCCGAGATCTTGCTGCTCCACCACCACCACGCCGTCGTGCTGCTGCTGGAGCCATCTTCCTCAACCTCTCCTTCCCTCTTGCTGGATCAAGACGGAGGAGACTTCGTCCGTTCCGTACGTGTGTTGAACGCGGAGGTGCTGTCCGTTCGGCACTTGGTCATCGATGATTTGAATCACGGCGATGCGACTCCATCATCACCGTTCTCTTGAGCGCTTCCGCCTGTGATCTACAAGTGGTATGTAGATGCAATCTCTCTCCCATGACTCGTTGCTTAGATGAACTCATAGATGGATCTTGGTGAAACCGTAGGAAAATTTTTAATTTTCTGCAACGTTCCCCAACACTCTCCCCCTTGCTTCCTGGGGTGCCGGAGCGCTGTCGGGGCCATCATCATCACCGCGATCTTCACCAACACCTCCGCCATCTTCACCAATATCTCCATCACCTTCCCCCATCTATATCCAGTGGTCCACTCTCCCGCAACCCTCTGTACCCTCTACTTGGACATGGTGCTTTATGCTTCATATTATTATCCAACGATGTGTTGCCATCCTATGATGTCTGAGTAGATTTTCGTTGTCCTATCGGTGATTGATGAATTGATATGATTGGTTTGAGTTGCATGTTTTATTATTGGTGCTGTCCTATGGTGCTCTCCGTGTCGCGCAAGCGTGAGGGATTCCCGCTGTAGGGTTTGCAATATGTTTATGATTTGCTTATGGTGGGTGGCGTGGTGTGAAGCACAGACCGAGTAAGTAGCTGGTTTTGCGTATGCGATAAAGGGACTTCACTAGTGCGAGAACAGGCAATAGCACCGGTTAAATAGCATATAGTGCGGTTACATAACCGGCACTAATTTATAGTCACTAAAGGCCCCCCATTTAGTACCGGTTCAGCACGAACCGGTGCTAAAAACAACACGTGTACGAGCCAGCTCCGGGGCACTGGAGCCCTTTAGTACGGTTGGTAACACCAACGGTACTATAAATTTAGTGGGTTTTAGTTTTATGATTTCTTTTCATTTAATTTTGTGTTTCCATTTTAATTCTTTTTCGTTTGCTGGTATTTTACGATACTACACATTGTACGTTATGCATCATATATACATCATGCATGCTTTGTTTATCAACGCTGCTGCTATGTTCATTGCACCCTTGAATATAACATGCTTTTGCATCATTACATCATCATATATATATATATATATATATATATATATATATATATATATATATAATAACAAGTCCTACTAATCATGCATCATCATACAACTTCTACTCGTTATTAATAATAAGTCATCGATCATCATCCTCATATATAGTCATCGAACCCAACCCTACATAATTGTTCTTAGCACATGATCATCGATATCGGTAGGACCTAACCACCCTTAAGGTAAAATAGCATAAAACAATATAGACCCGACTCTCCATTATGAAGAATGGCGATCATCCTGTCTCCAATTCTTGCCTTTCGCTGCTTATTGCTTCCAAGAAGCTCCTTACATTATCCATACATTTTTCCATTCTTTGATTGTTATGTCTCCACTTCTTTTAGAAACCGGTATGGACAGTTGAGATTAAGTAGGGCGACCTGGTCGTATGTTCAAAACATGAAGGCTACCAGCGTATACATCGGATGAGGCACACAATCATTGGGATTATCTGTTGAAAAACATAACAATAACTTTGTAGTTAGCAATGATGTACTAGTTTGAAGTGTGCAAAAGATGCACGGATGTTGTAATAGTAAAAATAATCTTACCGGGTATCTCCATGGTAGTTACCGTAGTTCAACACGTGCACTAGTGGCGCGTATTGACCATAATGTTGAGGAGTTTGATTGTAGATATTGTAATTCTCAAGATCAGTACAAAATCCGACCGGATGAGTTTTCTCTGATAAGTTAATTGAGACCTTGATTGTACACTACTAGGAAAAGGCTAGCAGCAGCGGGTTTTACATGTATCGATGGCGCGGTACCGCGCTACTATCTGGCCTTCTGACTAACTCATAGCGATGCGCGTGCCCCCATCGCTACTGCTATACAAGTGTAGCAGCAGCGCTTGATTCTTTGAAGCTTCGCTACCGCTATTAGCGCTAAGCGCTCTTTGGCGAGACGCGCTCTTGATATCTTGGCGCTGCTGCTAACTTTTGTACACTCGCTACTGCTAATTTAAGTAGTTTTTTTGGCATATTTGTTTTGTATTTGCACGGCTTTGTAGAAGAATCTTTAGCACATAGAAATTTCATCATGATACACATACAAATGCTGCGAGACCACAAATGTAATCATAGCATGTACATACAAATAGTCTCTTCATAATCATCATCCAACACAAAGTGATATCTTGTTATCATCTCGAAAATAGCAATACATGCAAGTCTCGAATACTTGCAACTACAACAACGTCATCCATCTAAACAAAGGCATACATAAGAAGTGCTATCACTATGAGTGAGGCGGAACCATCAGATACATGAGGTGGCGATTCTGAGTCCTCTCTCGCGCTAGCGTGAACCTCAAGTAACTAGCTTCTCCTTCTTGTCTGCTTTTGAAGCCTTTATGGCTGGCGCCCGTGAACCCATTCACTTGCGCCTGACACTCATGCCACTCGTTGTACACCCCCGGAACCTTCCCTTTGTACCACGACATAGCATTTCCATCTAGCCATCAAGAAACTAGGTACCTGTTAGAGATGCATGTTCATGAAGAGGATGTACAATCATATATATGCAAAAAATATACTAGAGCAACACCAAAAAGAAAGGTTAGCAACTAGATGCAACATATACGATGCATAAATTAATTAACTAGAGTGCGCGGGTCATCGTCGCCAACTAACAAAGTAGCGTTACGCAAGTTCGGCATGGACCGTGGACATCACAAAGTTTCATCGCTACAAAAAGTATACAAGTTCAACCGACACATATCATCATCATCGGCATCATAACTCACTAGAAGTTCCATCCTTCCATATCATCGAGGGCGAACCCTAGCTGCTTGAATGGCGTGAGGTCTAGGCGTTGCATGCCTATGCGAGTTGGACGTCATTTCGCGATATAGGGCCGTGGTGGAACATCCCTTCTCATCGGCGACTTCTTTCATGATGATCGTCGCAATGTCGCTTTGGATGCAAAGAAGTCATCTCTAAGTTTATAATTAAGCTTCTCCATGAGATTCTAGCCACTTGTGGATATGATCATCATTCTGCTGTTAATCTGAAGCTTTGGTGATCCGTGTTGAACTGAATCATGAGATGGACGATGTAGAATCCATCCTTCTTGCTTGGTTTTGGGACATGGATGCAGGAGAAGTTAGTTTTATCTTGAAACCCATCTTCTTGTTCCTTTGTTTCTGATATGCGTGGCCACCTCTATAGCTGAAGCCTTGGAGAGCATCATCTAGAATATTCATTATGTGGGTGTAGTCCTTTTCTCGTAGTCTCTCGAAGGGTCAAAATACGGCGTGGGAGACTTGCGGGTAAAAACGATAAAACGGCGCGCCCGTTGCTGCGAGGAAAAGACACCTCAAATTATTCGCCATATGAGTGAGAAGGAATGATTGAAATGTCTGAAAGGGTTGTCGGAACTGACTTACTTTGGATGATAAGGCACGAGGACAATTTCCGGTCCTTATTACGTACCATGAAGTTTTGGAGGTACTCCCTAGCAGTTTCACGCTCAAAGTCGCGAGACTCAAGAAAGACTTCGTGCATGTAATGCGGATCCGCCACAGATTTGCGAGACTTCTTCACTCTTCACGGCGGAGCTCATATGTAGCGCAAAAAGCGGACGATAGTAAAATCAAGCCGCCTTGTTAGAAACATCTCAAAGATATGGTCAAACCGCGGGAAGAACACCTCCGCGGGCCGTGTGTCGACGTAGCACTTCCCTCGGGCACACGAGCCGCATATGTCGGATATCTGGATCCTTTGAGGCTAGTAGGCTTTTCTCGGTCGGCGGCACATGGTCGTGCAGTCTCACGAGATCCCCGATAGTGCCTCCAGCGGTTTCGGCGGTAGCATCGGCTCGCCCGTGAGATGGAACATGATTGCACCTTTCACGGTACCGCTCTTGAGAATGCATCGTCGGCTGCTGTGTGCTCGGCTTGTTTGGAGGCGATTACCTTCCCGATCTCTTCCTCTCCTTTTCTTGGGCACACCTTCCAGACCCTTCCTTAACCCCTGCCCAAGTGTTCCCGGGCTAAATCTTGTCACGACCCTCGCGCCCGGCTAGTTGAGCCTGTGTTGGCGGCATCTTGAGCGTGTCTGTGAGGATTTCATGAAGAGACTTTTGCATTCCATGGTGCGGCCCTGCCCAGCATATCATCCATATCCTCATTAGCAAGCTGATAGCCCGATTCGTCATATGGTTGACTCATCATATCTATGTCACAGTCATACAGCGTTTGTATTGAGGTAATCCATAGGGTCGACCTCCGTCTCATCATCCATTCTCATTCTCTGGTACATCAGCCGATACTATTGCACCCCTTCATCATGTCGTCCGCCGCTCTCACCGGCACTACTACGAGAGCTGGTAATTGCGTGGGTGGGGTGGTGGTCTCCGCACATGCTTGTTGATGTGTGGTAGTTATTGGTGTGCTCTCGGCGGCTCGAGACGAATAAGATTCTTGACCATAGCAGCACCCAACCCTTGCATCGTCCAATCCATGGCGGGGTCTCGTCGTCCGCTCCCACATCTTTGTCTTGGAGGAGGCAAATCCTCGTGCCCGATTTCACACTGGTCAAGCTAACCCTGAAGTGCCCAGTGAGATCGGGTGGTTGTGGAATGTGCATTGAGAGGGTCCATTATCATCCCTTTTCCACGTCCACCTTCGGCCTTTGATCAAGTAGAGTATGGTGCATGGGGTTTCTTTCGCTGCAAACACATATGTTTGTGGTGTAAAACAATCGAAAAGGCAACAAAATGGAATATTATCTATATATATATGTTGGTGCGACATGTAATTACCGTGTGGCGTCAAGCTCAGCCAAAAGCGAAGGCCCACCTAAGCGCGCTGAGGCCGAGGGCGGGCTGCTATGGCGGAGGCGGCTGCGAGAGAGGCCGGTTGCTTGAGCAAGTGATGGTGCGATGGTGTTGTTGTTCATGGAGTTGCTCGCGCGTGGCGGGCATCGAAATCATGTACCGTCTTATGCGGATTTTCCTTCGCCCGATTGATGATAAGCTGGAACCAAGTTAATAGCGAAATCATTTCTGCGGCGATTCTGGCTGCATTGACTTTTCTTTGTAGCAACTCATATTTGTCCTCGGCTGCTTTTTTGCGTCCTCGGCTGCTTTTTCTCGACCGCAAGCTTCACCTTTGCGTCGATGTCGCTGACTAAACCGTTTTACGCTTCTTGGCCTCCGGGCGTCGTTGTAAAACACCTTCCACGTGGCGCCGTCTCGGCGCCGTGCACCACGACCATATTGCGGCCGTTGGTCCAGCGGGAGTCCCTTAAGTTCGTTCAAGGCCGGTTGAGAGGGTGTCCCACTTGGGCCTCATCGAATAGGGCTTTCGGCTGCAAGCGGTGTTGCTTCTCGATAGTCTAATCAATTTCCTCGTGATCTTGTCCGTGTAAAAACCTTTTCTCCTTGTCCCACTTGTGGCGGGCCTGATGAAGTCATGCTCCAAGGGTTGGTGAACTTCAGCGAAGTGCAGGAGACCAGCGGCTTCACGTTCGCGTCCTCCTTATCCCATATGGGCCTTTTACCGAGGTAGCCACGGCTTCGGCGATGCTTCCGTGTTCGGAGCTGAAGGCTTTTGAATTTGCAGCCTTAGCCTTGGCTGCCTCGGTAGCATAAGTGTCCTTGAACTTTTGAACTCCTCTTCCGTAAGTGTCGGATTTTCCTCGAGAATCTTGGGCGGGGTTCATCAGCCTCAATTGCTCATTTCACCCTCCCTTTCCGGAGGCCAAATCATTCTGAACATGCCCATGGCGTGATTGTTAATCTTTTTCATCTTGGATCATCCACGGTTGTTCTATGTTATCATCCGGTCGGGAACTTGAATCTCTTGTGCAACCGTTAGGAGCAAGCTGCGTCAAATGTTCTTTACTCCTTAAGTCATCGTCATTGATGCTCGCGCATTCCGTAGGATGCATCCTACTTGGTTCCCATAGCACTTGCGAGGTTCTTCCGGCTCTAACGGCTCAAACTTGCGGTGCCATCTTTGTGATCACAAGTCGTCCAATCCCTAGTTTGTTAGGTTTTCGTATCCTCTGCTTCTTATGCTTCCTCTTTTCGGTATCGGCATCGAGGCGGTACCTTCCCATGGTACCTTCCCCACGGTCTCGGCGCCGCCATCGGTGCGGCGCCGTCGGTGCGGCGCCGTCGGTGTCAATGTCGGCGTCGATTACCATCATCGAGGCCGACCTGCAAACCTTGCTTAGCATCAAATAGTCGAGTACTCTTGTTCACCATCATAATCCATCTCGCTCGCATCTTGGTGAAGGCCCAGTTTCTTCGTTGTTCGACATGTTTCCTATGATTAAGTGGCCTCATTTATTTCTAAAAGTATGAATAAATGAGAAATGGCGTAAAAAGAAATCTATGTGCCAGCACTCGATATACCAACTATGTAGCACAAATCATGCCTTTATTCACGGGAAATTTGGCACGACCTTTGCTAAAAATGGACATATCGGCGCTGAAATTCACCAAGCGGAAATGAATCAACATTTGGCGTAACATAGGCCACTCGGATCATTTTCCAAACATGACATGTCCAAAACATGACATATGCACATATCACATGTCAGTTCAAATTTCCATATAAATTCAGCTAATTTTGAAACCTAGCTAAATTCATAACTAAATAGATAACCTAATTAATTAACATGAACCCTAGCAGAGAGGGGTTTGAGAGAGTGCAGGGGCGAGGAGGGAGGCGAGGGGCAGGCCGAGGTCGGGGCGAGCGCGCTGGGTCGGGGCAGCCTTGAGTCGAAGCAGCTTGAGTCGGGGCGCCTTGAGTCGGGTCGAGGAGAGACGAGGCGGCCGAGGCTAGCTAGCGGCGCGCCATGCGGAGTCGGGGCGAAGCGCCGGGGCAGGTCGGGTGCGGCGGAGCGACGGGAAGGCATGGAGCGAGGAGGAGAGAGTGGGGATTTGGGGAAATGTGGCGGGATGAAGCTGCGCGAGTGAAAATTTTGGGTTAAGCGGGCGTAGCGATGGCGCGTTATGCGAAGCGCTACTACTATGATCTGTAGCTGCAGCGCTTTATGGTAAACACGCTGCTGCTACTGTGCGTAGCGGCAGCGGTTTATAAGGAACGCGCTGCTACTATGGTATGTAGCAGCAGCGGTTTTGTGGAAACGCGCTGCTAGTTTTCATTTTTCTTTTCCTTTATTTTATCCCACTTTTATTTCCGAGGCAGTGAGCGAAGGGAGGCGATATATATTGCATCATTTGGCGGTTAAATATGTATGCAATATAGGAACATATATATTACACATCATATGGCTAAGTGTGTATACAAAATAGGAACATATATCTATTACACATCATTGGACCCATAACATACGTTTCCTCAGTGCTGACGTTTTCGTTTTTGAGTCAGCTTCTTTCCCTTCTTGTTCGTCGAAGAATAATTAAGCCCCTCATTGTGACTTTGCCTTTTCCATGGAGTGCGATTTTTCTTAGGTAACGTAGTATTGATTCTTCTTTTGACGTATACTTCATCATCGTCGTCATCTTCCCTCATTGGGTTGCCGTACTGATCATAGTCTTCCTCGTTGGCGACTCCATCCATTCAATGATGTTCCTTTTGCCTCTCCTCCGACAACACGGCTGGGATTTGCGGGTCAGTTATGAAGAAGCATTGTGTCACGTGCTTAGCGTGTACCCATGGCTCGTTTTTTGCGATAGCGTTAATGGTGGCGCTCTTGGCGTCGGGTATAGTCATGGTAGTGAACATCCGGCTTTCTCTTTCGACATTCTTAGCCCATCGACACGGAACATCGTCGTGTTGTGCGATCGAGTAGTCAAGCTCCCAGATCTCCTCGACCCTTCCATAAAATCGTTCGGTTGTGCCGTTGTCGCTGCGGTCATGCATTCCATCGTCACCCCGAGTTACGATCATCCTTGTCCATATCTTTTGCCTCCGTGTAGAAGCGTGTATCCGTTGATATCATATGCACGATAGGTTACGAGGTTGGGCGAGGGCCATGTGCTAAAGCGTATATGAGCAATCCGTCCTTAGAGCCCTCCTCCGGGATTAGCAATAATATGCTCTTTGAACCAATGCAGGAAAGTGGAGTTGTGCTCTCTAGTAACCGGCGTCCGTCCTGCATACCCCGGTCACGATACTTCTTTGCGATAATTTCTTTGTGCGATTGCCACGAAAGGATCTACCTCGTCTAGGTGTTGTAGCACTACCAAGTTTGCTCTGTCAAAATCGCTGTGTCGATCTGAGTATGCCACGTGCAGTTCCTGCGACCGTTCTGATGACCATCTCCTTGAGCCTCCCATCGTGCTTGTTAGCGGGCAAACCAACACTAACACCGGTGGCTGGTCGCACCATATAGAAAATTCTCACGAAAGAGATGCACTCTTGTGCCAAATAGCCTGGACGATGCTTCCATCCGGACGGGACATATTCTGAACGAATCCTTTGATGATCCCATTCATCCTCTCAAGCGGCATCATGTTGTGCGGGAATGGCGGCCCCAGTCTATTATGTCATCCACAATATGGACACACAGATGCACCATCACGTCGAAGAAAGCGGGCGGAAGTACATCTCAAGCTCATTCGATTATCTGCGATCTCTTCACTGTAGCCTTTGGAGCTGCTTCACACCGATCGACTTTCGAGAGATGGCGTCAAAAAGTTGCAGAGACCAATAAGCGTTTCACGGACGTGCTTGTCCATTATCCCTCTAAGGGCAACAGGTAGTATCTGCGTCATCATCACATGACAGTCATGAGACTTCATCCCGCTGAACCTTTTCTTGTCCGTGTCTAGATATCTGCTTATCTTGCCATAGTAACCGGAACTAACTTTCACTCCCGTAAGGCACTTAAAGAATTGATTGATCTCAGCCTGACTTAAGGTGAAGCAAGAGGGGGGGCAATAATCTTCTTTCTTTAATTTCTTGCCCTTCTTCTCCCGTGCCTCTGTCTCCGTCTCTGTCTCGTCTGACATTTTACGGGGCGGCATGTGCAGATCTTCCCTGATTTTCAAAGCTTGCAAGTCTTTTCTTGCCTTCGGCCCATCCTTGGTCTTATCCGGCATGTTCATCAGTGTTGCGAGCAAGCTCTCAAGGACATTCTTACAGATATGCATTTGATCTAGGCAATGAGGTGTATCGAGTTTGTGCCAGTACTCCAAGTCCCAGAACACAGACCTCGTCTTCCATACCTTTAGTAGCGGCTCTGGCGCCTTTCTCATCGTCTTTCCCGGCGCGGGGCACTCATTCCAGTTTTTCAACAGCTCATCGATTTCGGCACCGCTCCGCTTACGTGGAGGTCCTCGATGCTCAGCGTGACCATTGAATAGATCTCCACGGTTTCTCCACGGGTCGTCTGTTCAAGCCATCTTGATGCCCCATGTACACGATTTTCCTAGACCCGCCATCTTTCCTTGGCGTTAGCTTTGAGGCGTTGTATCATCCATGCACGCGTGCATCCGCAATATCCATGGCACACTGGCCTTCCACATATCCGTAACGAGATAGTCCTGCCTTTGTCGTGATCAGCGCTGCTCTCATGTTGAAATACTCACCTTCTTTGGCGTCCCATGTCTTGGCGGTGTTTTCCATAACGTGTCTAACTCCTCTTGAAGTAGCCCGGATACAAATTAATATTATTTCCTGGTTGTTTGGGCCCTTGAATAAGCATGCTCATGTGAATGTACTTGATTTCATGCACAACCAGGGGGAGGTTGTACATCCATACAAACACGGGCCATGTACTATGGTTGGTGTTACGGTTGCTAAAGCAGTTCATGCCATCGGTACCGCGCCGAAACACGATGTTCCTTGCATCACATTCAAAATACCGATAGAAGCTTTTCAACGCTCTCCATCGGCTTCCATCCTTCACGTGTCTCAGCCGGATCATCTCCATCGTCGGGCTTCTTCCTCTCCGCGTGCCAGCGCATTAGCTTTGCTTCCTTGGGATCTACAAAATACCTCGAGGCGGGAGTGATCGGTAAGTACCATACAACTTTACGGGACATTTCTTCCGGCCTTCTTGTATCAAGAAGCATTGCACACCGGACAGCTTGTTTTTTCCGCGTGCTCCTTCCGATAAATTATGCAATCGTTGATGCATGCATGGTATCTAACGTGTGGCAGATCAAGAGGGCACACGATCTTCTTGGCCTCATCAACACTAGTAGGACATAGATTACCCGCGGGAAGAACATCCTTTAGGTACTTGAGATGCTCATCGAGGCTAGTGTCGGTCCATTTGTTTTTAGCCTTCGTCTTCAGGAGTTGGAGTGTGAAACTCAACCGGGTCACCTCAGGATTGCAACCATCATACAATGGAGTGTTCGAGTCTACCACCAGTTGCTCCAGCTTAGCCTCCTCTCTAGAAGCAGCTCTCTCAGTACTCGTCTCCTTGCGAAGCAATGCTTGAACATGAGGGTCCCGCACAATTGAACTTAGTACCGACGAACTCTGCTGCGTGGAGTCCATGTCGTTCTCTCCGCCGCCATGTCCGGCCCCTTCTCCTCCGCCATGTCCGGCCCCTTCTCCGCCGCCATGTCCGGCCTCTTCCCCGCCGCCATTATCGATCATCTCTTCGTCTTGCCCCGTGTCATCATTTCCTGCCCCGTCGGCATCCTCAACATCGTCATCCTCATCTTCAATTATCCACCTAGTATAGCCATCCATGAAACCAGTCATGAGCAGGTGCGCTTCGACACGACCATCGTCATGGGGTCGAGCCAAACTATTCCTTTGCATTTTCGACACGGACATAAAACCTCTGTCCGGTTATTTTCTTTCATGTCTTGCACCGCCGACCGCAACCACCTGTCCACCATCGTTCCACTGACCATCGTCAACTCTGCACGGTAATAATAAAAAAATTGATTGTAAAAATGCATGCATGCATCAAAGTCATAAAAAATTTGGCATGACCTTCCCTAAAAATAGGACATATATGGATCTAGAGTTTGCGGAATTAGCGAAGCGAAATAAATCGACATTTCGGCAAAACATAGGCAACTCAAAAGCACAATTTGGCGGCGTCAACTCATGCCACACACACAATTTCCACAAACATATCACACACACATAAACACATTTCCATTTTGCAAAAGCATGAAAGTTTCATCACCTCTATCTTGATGGCCGAAGATGATGTTGTGGGGATCAAAAGTGCACAAATTAAGCTCTTCTTGACAAAGATAGATCTAGTTAGGGGGCAAATAGGTCACTTAACTAAATCCTACATCTACCTAGCTACCTAATTTGGAAGGAGACAACTTCAACTAGTGGAGGGAAGGAAAAAGAAAGGAGATGCATTAATGGAGGTGGTGTAGTTATGTAGGAGTAATGAAGAGAGAAGGTGGATAGAGAAGAGAGGGAGTAATGGGGAGAAGTATTGAGAAGAAGAAGAGTGAGAGTGGGAGCATGTGGTGGAGGGAAGAAAGAAGAGGGGAGGTAGGGGAAGGGAAAAAAGTGAGAGTGGGAGCATGTGGTGGAGGGAAGAGAGGAGAGGGGAGGTAGGGGAAGGGAAAAAAGCAAGGGGAGGGAGGAGCGGTTTTGGGGTTCTTGGGGTTAGCGATGGCGCTGGTGAGAAACGCGCTGCTGCTAAAAACGTAGCAGCAACGCGCTTTCATGTAAGGCGCTACTGCTAACTGGGAAAAAAAATGGCGGCAATTTGAAACTTACCAGCAGCGATCTCGAGGAAACCGCGCTACTACTATGCACTTAGCGATGGCGCTGTTTACTGCGACAGCCATCTTGCTACTTAGAGGTGGGGAACACGCGGTCGATATTTGTAGCAGCGTGTTTCTGGCCGAGCGCGCTACTGCTAAATATTTAGCAGCAGCGAGTTTACACAAAGCGCGCTACAACTACTTACCAGCAGCGCTCTATTTTGAACCGCGCTGCTGCTAAGATTCTGTGTATAGGCTTTTCCCTAGTAGTGGTAGTACGTTCTGTCTACCATCTTCCGCACATTCTTTGAAGAATGAAAATAAGCTGTCAATGGAGATAAGTTGTCAACATTATATTTTGAAATAAACAATATAAATTACTTAATAACTATGTTTAGCTCACATGAGGGAAGAACTGGAGGTGTATCCACAAAGACCCAAATCGAAGGTGTCTCTTGCTCGATTGTAGGATCACCAAGATCCATGGTGACAAGCATAGCCTCATCAAGACCATACATCTTGCAAAATGCATCCCAATTTTTGCAACCAAAATGGGTTACACTCTGAGCATTGTACAACTTTACTTGAAAATCCACACCATGTTCGGTACTTAGGATAATTTTTTTGGTTTCGAAATTTTCATGGTCTTCAAAACCCATCCTCTCCAAGAAATAGCGTTTTGCAAAGCATGGGATAAGCTAGTCGAATTGGAAAAGATGAAAAATACACGTTAAAATAGTTGAAGTCGTGCTTAATTACGAAAAAAACTATTGTCATCGTTGCGTACCGTATGAACATCGCAGGTCTCTTCGAGCTTAATGCTGAAGCGCCGATCTTCGTCCAGCTCAATGAACCTGTCAATGATACCTCGGTCGTCGTGGCACCAGTCGCACTCCCCCGGGCGGTTATCGTTGTCCGATGCGTACGACATTTCCGGCCTACGTTCATAATTTAGTTTTATTAGTCAACTATCTAATTCAACTACTAAGCACTTACTATAAATAAAAAATAGTACTTACTAAAAACAAACTACTTCTATATATAGTAAAATAAATTAGTTTATTAAATCAACTAGCTAGTTCAACTATATATAAACTACTTCTTCTTTTTTTCCTTTTTCTAAATACTATGAACAAAAAATCATTAAAATTCTATGAACAAAATTAATTACACAATCTAAATATCACCCAAAAAATCTTTAACAATAATATCACCAAACATGCATATTCAATAATAATATCACCAAAAAATCTATTAACAGAAAAAAAATCTATTAACAGAAAAAAATCTATTAACAGAAAAATCTATTAATTCAACTAGTTCAACTAAGCATTTACTAAAATAAACTAGTTATATTAATTCAACTAGTTCAACTAATTAAGCATTTACTAAAATAAACTAGTTCTATATATTAATTCAACAGGTTCAACTAATTAAGCATCTTCTAAAAATAAACTAGTTCTATATATTAATTCAACAAGTTCAACTAATTAAGCATCTTCAAAAAATAAACTAGTTGATCTATATATTAATTCAACAAGTTCAACTAAAAGCATTATATTTACTAAAAATAAACTAGATAGTTCTAATTCATCTAAACATATTTTATATAGAAAACAAAAAATAAGTTAAAATATGTGTGTGTGTGTGTGTGTGTGTGTATATACGTGTGTGTGTGTGTGTTTGTGTGTACGTGTCTGTGTGTATGTGTGTGTGTGTGTGTGTGTGTGTGTGTGTGTGTATCGTGTCGTGTGTACGTATATAGGGCGCTGTCTGGTGGTGGGGGCAGCGACGACGACGGGCGGCGGGCGGCGACAATGGCGGCGGGCGGCGACGACGTGGTCTTGCGGGCGGGGGCGGCGACGACGGGCGGCTGGGGCAGCGACGACGACGGCGGGCAGTGGGTCTTGTGGCGGCGACGACGACGGGGGCGGCGGGCGGCGACGACGACGGCGGCGGGCGGCGAGGGAGACGGCATAGCGGTGGGCGGCGTCGGCGAGATCGAGCAAGCGAGAACGAAGTGGCGATGATAACTGATTTTTCGTAAGTGCCATATATATAGGGGAGCCTTTAGTCTTGGTTGGAGCCACGAACCGTACTAAAGGCCAATTTTAACAAGCCAAGCGGCGGAAGCGAGGCCCTTTAGTACCGGTTGGTGGCTCCAACGGTACTAAAACCTCTTTAATACCGGTTTGTGCCACCAACCGGTACTAAAGGCTATCTTGCCACCAGCAGTGCGCTATGTTTAGTCCCACCTCGCTGAGCGAAGGGCAGCCAGACTGGTTTATAAACCCAGCCGCGATCGCCCTTCGAACTCCTCTATATAGCAGGCTTCTGGGCCTAACTAAGGCGCGCTGCCCGGTGAGCCTCCTGGCCCTTCTGGGCCTGCATTTGCACACCCTAGGACTGGTAGGCTCACCGGGCAGCGCCCCAACATTTTTTTTCTTTTTTTTCTTTTCTGCATTATTTATTTTCTTCTATTTATTTTTGAGTAATTTTATGAAAAATATCAAATGAAGGCAGAAATGGTTGAAATTTGATGGCGTCGCTTTGAATGATGCATACTGAATGCACAAAAAGTCTGGAGTTGTAATAAGTTTAAAAAAATGAAATGCCTTTATAACAGATGAGTTTAATTTAAATCGAAAACTGAATACTTGAAAGAGATTGTCCGGTTTGTAAGCGAAGTGCATCCAGTTTTTGCCGTAACCCTCTCTACTTTTTGAACAATCTATGTGGGTGAAATGATGATACCATGCCAAGTTTCAACTTTTTGAGTTCATTTGTAGTGCTTTTCAATTTGCAGGTCATTTAGTTCTCAAAACAAATCATTGAATGCATGAAAAATAGCAAATGAAGGCAGAAATGGTTGAAATTTGATGGTGTCGCTTTGAATGGTGCATAGTGAATGCAAAAAAAGTCTGGAGTTGTAATAAGTTTAAAAAAATGAAATGCCTTTGTAACAGATGAGTTTAATTTAAATCGAAACCTGAATACTTGAAAGAGATTGTCCGGTTTGTAAGCGAAGTTCATCCAGTTTTGCCGTAACCCTCTCTACTTTTGGAACAATCTATGTGGGTGAAATGATGATACCATGCCAAGTTTCAACTTTTTCAGAGTTCATTTGTAGTGCTTTTCAATTTCCAGGTCATTTAGTTCTCAAAACAAATCATTAAATGCATGAAAAATAGCAAATGAAGGCAGAAATTGTTGAAAGTTGATGGCGTCGCTTTGAATGGTGCATCTTGAGCATAAAAAATATAAGAGCATTTACATCACGATCTTATATTTCTTTAGAGTCTAAACTGTCAATATGATCTTATAACATCAAAAATACTTTGATCATCAATGATCTTTGTGTGTACAATCTGAATTGTCAATATGAGTCATCAACGATTTATAAACCGATGAAGACTCATATTGCGGCCACAAGCTCTACACATAGAGTTCAATGAAGACCAAGTCCTTGTGATAGTTTGAGAAATAACATATTTAAGGTGGTAAAAGGCTTGTTAGGGGAGCGAGGTGGGACTAAAAACAGCTTGACATAACCTAATTAGTACCGGTTCGTGGTACGAATCGGCACTAAATGGTGACGGTGGGGCCATACCCTGACCGCAGGCTGACACATCCCCTAGTACCGGTTCGTGGCATGAACCGGTACTAAAGGTTCGCCACGAACCGGTGCTATTGATCGCCGCCACGAACCGGTGCTATTGTACACATTAGTGCCGGCTGAAATTCAAACCGGCACTATTGGGCTTCACGTATGACCCTTTTTCTACTAGTGCTTGATGCTTTAATGCTATGGTTGGGTTTTACCTTAATGATCTTTAGTAGTTGCGAATGCTTGCTAGAGTTCCAATCATAAGTGCATATGATCCAAGTAGAGAAAGCATGTTAGCTTATGCCTCTCCCTCAAATAGAATTGCAATAGTGATTACCGGTCTAGTAACGTAGTCAATTGCCTAGGGACAATTCCACAACTCCTACCACAACTTTTCTACACTCGTTATATTTACTTTATTGCTCTTTATCTAAACAGCCCCTACTTTTTATTTACATGCTCTTTATTATCTTGCAAACCTATCCAACAACACCTACAAAGTACTTCTAGTTTCATACTTGTTCTAGGTAAAGCGAACGTCAAGCGTGCGTAGAGTCGTATCAGTGGCCAATAGGACTTGAGAGAGTATTTGTTCTACCTTTAGCTCCTCGTTGGGTTCGACACTCTTACTTATTGAAAGAGGCTACAACTATCTCGTATACTTGTGGGTCATCAAGACCTTTTTCTGGCGTCGTTGCCGGGGAGTCATAGCGTGGGGTGAATATTCTCGTGTGTGCTTGTTTGCTTTATCACTAAGTAACTTTTATTTGCTGTTCTAAGTTGTTCTCTATCTTTAGTTATGGATATGGAACACGAAATACCAAAAAAAATTAGGTGTAGATGCTACTCATGAAGATGGGGAACCTCCTAAAACCCTCGATGCTCGTTATGTGAAAGAAATTATGTACTACTTTAATAATCCTGAGAAAACCTTATTCAATTATGTTATGGGAGTAACGTTGGATCAACATGAATACTTTAGGGATTATCGCTTGACAAAAAAAGGGAAACTATTATGGGATCAAATTAATATGTTGCGTTGGTATGCTCGGGATCTATGTTTGAGATATGATTATACTTGTTGCTCTAGGATGAAGGCTCCACACCTTCCCTTTTCATGCAAATTTAATGATAATGAAACCTTGACTTCTTATGCTAATGGTATATATGAGTACTATGATGTTTAACAAATTGAAGAATTTGTAGCTTTTAAGGCTGCTTATGAAATTGAATCTTTGTTTGAAAAGTATGAAGCTTTAGATGATGATGTTTATAGGCCTGAAAATTTTGCTATATTGAAATATTTCTATGACAACTATGAATACAATTACAATATTGGTGCATTTATTGAGAAAGTCTCCGCTGTCCAAGAAGAGACTAATATTTTGCAGGAAGCTATGGAAGAGGAAATTGATGAAACTGTGAGCTCATTGGATGAAAAAGATGAGGAGGAGAGCGAAGAACAAATGGAGGAAGAGCGGATTGATCACCCGTGCCCACCTTCTAATGAGAGTAACTCTTCAACTCATACATAGTTTATTTCCCCGTCATGCTTACCGAAGGATGATTGCTATGATGATTGTTATGATCCCGTTGATTCTCTTGAAATATCCCTTTTTAATGATGCTTGCTATGCTTGTGGCCAAGATGCCAATATGAATTATGCTTATGGAGATGAACTTGCTATAGTTCCTTATGTTAAACATGAAATTGTTGCTATTGCACCCATGCATGATAGTCCTATTATCTTTTTGAATTCTCCCTACTACACTATATCGGAGAAGTTTGTGCTTATTAAGGATTATATTGATGGGTTGCCTTTTACCGTTGCACATGATAATTTTGATAGATATAATATGCATGTGCTTGTTGCTCCTACTTGCAATTATTAAGAGAGAGGAACTACATCTCCGCCTCTTTATGTTTCCAACACGATAGAATTGCAAGAAACTGCTTATACTATGCATTGGCCTTTACTTGGTGTGCATGAATTGTTCTTATATGATATGCCGATGCATAGGAAGAGAGTTAGACTTCGTTGTTGCTTGATATATGTTACTTTGTGCTCACTACTAGATTACAAATCATTGTTAATTAAAATTGGCTTTGATATAGCTTGGGATCCGGGTGGATTCGTTACTTGAGCACTTTATACCTAGCTTAATGGCTTTAAAGAAAGCGTTGCCAGAGAGACAACCAGAAGTTTTAGAGAGTCATTTATTTCTGTTGAGTGCTTTTATATAGTTTAAAAACAAAAAAAATAAAGAGGGGAACCGAAATTTTTTCAAAATGGAAAGTGAAAGCGAGAAAGACAAGCATTGTTGAAGTGGGGGAGCTCCTTGAACTTTGTTCATGCTCACGAAAACTTTGTGAATCTTGATTACAGAAACTTTTTAATAAAAATAATTATCCCCTTGTATAATTCCATTGTATTATAAAAATAATGTGCCAAGGTTTGCCTTTAGGATGTTTACAATGCTTGTTGGTTTGTACAGTGCTCCTACTTTCAATCATTATTAACTATATCTCGGCCTATTTAGTTCGTCATTTCCTGATATGAACTATTTAATAACCCCTTTATTAAATTTTTTTGCCGGCGGGCAGGGCTTGGGCAAAGTTCATCAAGATGACTCCAGGCAAATGGCCAGAAAAGTTGTTTTGGTATCGACCCAAGGTAAGTAATTAAGTAGTACTAGCTAGGTAGCTACCATATCTTTAATTCTTGTTTCAATACCACTAATTAATTATCATGCTTGATTAATTATTACCTGATTAAATCAATTCGCGTAAAGGCCCTGAAGCAAGCGCCGGGGACTGATGTGTGTGCATTCTACGTTTGCGAGAACATTCACATGATGGCGTCCGAAAGGAGCAAATCTGATAGACAACAATGGGTACGTTTGACAGAATAATATTCACAATTTTTACATGATTATTGTTATCTAGTCACACAACTAATACACATGCATGCATATTGATCTCCTTCTTAACAGTTCAAAGACGTGCGGGAGAAGCTCCTACCAACGGAGCGTATACGAGCACTTCAAGAGGAAATAGCGGGATTTTTGCTCGACCAGATCGTAGATCCAAAGGAGAATACTATTACCCGCTACCGCCCTATAAACCACTTGTCATCGTGCTCCAAAGGCACCAAGACAACATGTTGGAGAAATGTATATATACCTAATTGTGTGTGTGTGTGTGTGTGTGTGTGTGTGTGTGTGTGTGTGTGTGTGTGTGTGTGTGTTATATAGACACACACTAGGACATATGCCCGTGCGTTGCAACGGGAGTAATAATTGACCTGCTCATCAAAACATCTATCATGCCGCAGGGAGGCAGACGCCTCGATGAATTAAGAACCATACTATAGACACAATACTTTTGGTATGATTTCTATACCATACTTTCGAGAGCACAATACATGAATAAATTAACATAAATGATAAGTACTTGATGTCAGGTATGAGCACATGGCACATCAAACATTTTCGATAGCAATTCTTGACACAAGGATGGCAAGTTAGACACACACGTCAATTCTCTGTCAAAAATAAACTGAAACATGAAGTTAGCATGCTTGCTAACTAAAGTTATCACCCTTTGGTCACTAAATTCGCCATAAAAATGTTTGATTTGTCATGTGTTCGTACCCGACGGACATTATCAGATTCCTAAATAAAGTGCGCCAGAATAATTAATAAACAAAGTTAACTAAAAAGGGTATGCACGCAGAGTTAATTAAAAAAAGTATGCATTGTGTCCCCAAATATCTTGCCCCACATTGCAAGGACGGAAGAAGATCCGAAGTTGCCCAAATAAATGCAGGCGTGCCCCTCTCCAGCTAATTTTCATAAGCCAGCACATAAATCTATTTAATTAGAGGCTACCATCACACAGTTCCATTTTAGGCTGGTCGTAATGGTAGTATCGTAGCTAGTATCATGCATGCCAACTAGGCAATTTTGATGAGGTGTCATAGCATTAAATGAAGAAAGAGTGGGTGTAGTATCATATCATGATACTGTATCATATTAAATGTTATACTACTTTGTGTCATGCATGGCAATAAATAAAGTACTATATGATACTAATATATGATACTATGCATTAGGGAGGTAGTATCATACAATAGTATCATATGCATGATACTAGTATATGATACTCCTCATTACAACCAGCCTTAGCCAATTCATGCGGTAAATGCGGCGTGCATGTCCTCTTTTATGCATGTGTGGCATCTCGCGACCAACACGTGTTCCGATCGGCCCCATCACTGAAACAGTGCTATTTTGTTTTTCTTCTTTCCCTTAACTTATCTCCTGGACTCTTCTAGCTGCCTCAATTCCAGCTCCTTGAGGCCTTTCCCACAAGGCCACAAGGTGAAGCCGTGAGATGGAGACCACCGTCCGGGGCCCTCGCCGACGCCGCCGGCAAGTAGGGACGCGTTGCGGTACAAGGCCCGCATCCGGCGCGTCCAATCCCGGGACTAAACTGTGGGAGCTGCTCCCTTGCCTATTTTCCCTTCAGTTCGAGCTCAGAGACAATTTACACAAGGTGAGATGCGGTCTGCCGTCCGAGGCCGTCGCCGTCGCCGGCGGCAGGGCGAGAGCTATGCTGTGTAGCACCGTTTGCGTCCAGCGTGCCTAAGCTGTGGCAGCTACTCCATGCTGTTGTTCCCCGCCGAACAACATCGCGTGCGGGGGCAGTCAGCGGGTACCTCGAGATACAGCAGGGGCTCATGTAGACAGTAGACTCACTTCATGTTTGGAGCTCGATGCAAGCTCAGAGGCAGAGGTTAGTGCTACCCCCATATGCTATTTCATCTGCCTGTAATTTCCCTTTTCTGCAGCTCAAAGTGATAGAAACAGAGGAGGGGCAGAGTGTATGCACATATGCACGTAGTGTAGTTTGAGGTGCAGCTTCACTTTTCCATTCTTAGTTTTCAATCACACGAGCGCAAGACTACATTGAACTGGAAAACTAAATCATGGAGGAATAACCAGCAACTAATTCGTATTCATATATATCTTTATTTGAGCATAAAACTATCAGTTAGCAGTTTGAATTCATAGAAATTATGAAAATCATGCAGAACTATACTTTGAAACTGAATACAGAATTATATTTTCTACGGGCTACCATTCTAAAACTGAGACATACCTTAGAACAATGAACAATGAGTATCAAACCAACTGTACCTTTACAAGCACTCATTTATTAGACGACAAGCATGGATGGTAATACAGCTGCATTTTACACAGAATACTATTATATCATTGTAATGCTTCTTATATAATATATACAAACTGTTAAAACAAATTCAGAGGCTTCACCTCGGTGTCAGTCGTTAGTATAAAATGCTGAGACGACAAAAATAAGGTAAAAAAATGCTGAGATGACAAAACAAAACATGTAGCTTGGAATATAGCTGAGAATATATAAATATTAGATAATCAGTAAAATAAAAATGCAACTTTTTCTTGGAAAAATGTAGCTTGTGGAAAATCACCTTAACTATAATTGATTATTGTCTCCCCTTGGAACTACTGTACAAAACCTGAAGAAATCGTGTACTATAGTGAAGCACAAAAGCACATGCATATACATGAGGCATGTTCGAAACATGAGGCCGCTCCTTGCAATATGTATACATGAGGCATTTTGAAACTGATTTTGCTGATGCGCATGGCCGCTTGTGTGGCACGCCCGCGATCATCACTCCCAGAATTATAATGTAATTCTGAAGGATTAATTTGCACGCCCACGTTCATCACTCCCAGAGCTATTTCTGTAATTTGCATGTCATAGATTAAACTCTTTGTTTGTTTTAATCTTATCTCCTCTGTATGATAAGAGGGTCTAAAATTTGTAGATTCAAGGCGCAAAAACGTACCTATGCATGATGAAGTGCCAGGAGCTGCTTCCATGCTCAAGAACACAGTGGATGCATGCTGATCCACAGAGAGAGCAATTTTCTATCAATCCTGAGCTATTCTCATGTGATCTAGGGGGCAACATTGACAATGTAGTAGATGGGCAGGAGAAAGGACGTAGCCGGGAAGATATCTTGGCGGTAATCTGTTGTTACACAGGAGAAAAAAGTTATCTCCTCTGTATGATGAGAGGGTCTAAAATTTGTAGATTAAAGCCGCAAAAACGTACATATGCATGATGAAGTGCCAGGAGCTGCTTCCATGCTCAAGAACACAGTGGATGCATGATGATCCACAGAGAGAGCAATTTTCTATCAATCCTGATCTATTCTCATGTGATCTAGGGGGCAACATTGACAATGTAGTGGATGGGCAGGAGAAAGGATGTAGCCGGGAAGATATCTTGGCGGTAATCTGTTGTTACACAGGAGAAAAAAGTTATCTCCTCTGTATGATGAGAGGGTCTAAAATTTGTAGATTCAAGCCGCAAAAACGTACCTATGCATGATGAAGTGCCAGGAGCTGCTTCCATGCTCAAGAACACAGTGGATGCATGCTGATCCGCAGAGAGAGCAATTTTCTATCAATCCTGATCTATTCTCATGTGATCTAGGGGGCAACATTGACAATGTAGTGGATGGGCTGGAGAAAGGATGTAGCCGGGAAGATATCTTGGCGGTAATCTGTTGTTACACAGGAGAAAAAAGTTATCTCCTCTGTATGATGAGAGGGTCTAAAATTTGTAGATTCAAGCCGCAAAAACGTACCTATGCATGATGAAGTGCCAGGAGCTGCTTCCATGCTCAAGAACACAGTGGATGCATGCTGATCCACGGAGAGAGCAATTTTCTATCAATCCTGATCTATTCTCATGTGATCTAGGGGGCAACATTGACAATGTAGTGGATGGGCAGGAGAAAGGATGTAGCCGGGAAGATATCTTGGCGGTAATCTGTTGTTACACAGGAGAAAAAAGTTATCTCCTCTGTATGATGAGAGGGTCTAAAATTTGTAGATTCAAGCCGCAAAAAGCGTACCTATGCATGATGAAGTGCCGGAGCTGCTTCCATGCTCAAGAACACAGTGGATGCATGCTGATCCGCAGAGAGAGCAATTTTCTATCAATCTGATCTATTCTCATGTGATCTAGGGGCAACATTGACAATGTAGTGGATGGGCTGGAGAAAGGATGTAGCAGGGAAGATATCTTGGCGGTAATCTGTTGTTACACAGGAGAAAAAGTTATCTCCTCTCGTATGATGAGAGGGTCTAAAATTTGTAGATTCAAGCCGCAAAAACGCATTACCTATGCATGATGAAGTGCAGGAGCTGCTTCCATGCTCAAGAACACAGATGGATGCATGCTGATCCACGAGAGAGCAATTTTCTATCAATCTGATCTATTCTCATGTGATCTAGGGGCAACATTGACAATGTAGTGGATGGGCTGGAGAAAGGATGTAGCCGGGAAGATATCTTGGCGGTAATCTGTTGTTACACAGGAGAAAAAAGTTATCTTCTCTGTATGATGAGAGGGTCTAAAATTTGTAGATTCAAGCCGCAAAAACGTACCTATGCATGATGAAGTGCCAGGAGCTGCTTCCATGCTCAAGAACACAGTGGATGCATGCTGATCCACAGAGAGAGCAATTTTCTATCAATCCTGATCTATTCTCATGTGATCTAGGGGGCAACATTGACAATGTAGTAGATGGGCAGGAGAAAAGGATGTAGACGGGAAGATATCTTGGCGGTAATCTGTTCCTTCCTTTATTTTCTCTGCCAGATTTGAACGGTGTTTCTCTCAAAGTCAGAATTGAACATCTCTCAATGAGAGGCTTTCCTTCCTTTTTATTAGGCTAGTCCCAATGCATTGGTGCTTACATGAGGTGCTAAGCACATTAAAAACTTTAGCAACCAAAGCCCCCAATGCATAGGTGCTTAACTTGTTGGTGCTAAGCATCCTTCATTTAATGCTTTTGAAACTAAAGTTCTTCATCCATTGGTGGGATCCTTCCAATTTAAGTCTTTTGCCTAGGTTCTCGCGCTTGGCATTGTTTCTTTCTGGGGTCACCACACTCATCTCTCTCCTCTTAATTACCTTGCCACATCAGACTTTTTGCCTACATGGCTACCTTAGCACCTGTACAAGGTGGAGCATTGGGAGGGGCCTTAGAGATTTCATTGTTCCTCCTTCCTTCCTTTGATTAATTTCTTCCTTATTTCTTTGCCATAGTCACTCAATTCATTCCCTTCCTTATTCCTTGCACGGTTTAGCTCTCACACCCTTGGCTACGCCTCCTTGATACGGAGAAAACATAAAAGTATATCTAAATTGGGAGAATTTAATGGAAGAGGGCGAGGTGGGACTATTCTGCACAAGAGGAAGAGGGAAGATAGCTCTGCAGCGGCGCCATGGCTCCTTGCCGCGAACTCGACAGCGTCCATGTGCGGGGGAAGCGGAGGCCGGCGCCGGCGAGCAGGCAGTGGAGCGCGTTGACGGAGCCGTGGTGGAGGTCATGGGCGCCGATCTGCTCCACCCACCTCGAGCCGACGCGAGGAAGAGGGAAGATAGCTCATTAGCTCTGCAGCGGCGCCGTGGCTGCCGGATGGCGAGCGCCTCACCGCGGCTTCTGGCCGACGACCACGGGGGAGCTCGGCTGCTGGGAATGGAGCTCCGCGGCGGCGGCTCGGTGGAGGCAGGCAATGGATAAGTGGCGGAGGTGGCCGGTGGTTGCAGGGTTGTTTTGCAAAAAAAACGTTATTTTGTCAGGAACACACTTAAAATAGGACTGCGGGTTTATTTCTCCGAAAGGGAGGGACTTTTCTGCAAAACGCCATCGACGGACGACCAGAAGCAATTCGCTGGTTTATTATTAGGGAAAGATATACATATACATATACATACACACACACACACACATATATATATATATAGCAAAAAAAATATTAAATGGAAAACACAAAATTAACGAAAAAAATAAAAAGTAAATCCAAAACCCCTCAAATATTGTAGTACCGGTAGGTGTTACCAGCCGGTACTAAAGGGCTCCCCTCCCCCGGCGCTGGCTCGTGCCACGTGGATGCACTTTGGTGCCGGTTCGTGCCGAACCGTTATTAAAGAGGGGGACTTTTAGTCCGCACTCTTTAGTGCCGGTTGCGGAACCGGCACTAAAGGCCCTTACGAACCGGTGATACATCCTGGTTTTGCACTAGTGATGTGACTTGGATGACAAGCAGCGGCGGCGGCAGCAACATCACACAAAGGCCACTGCACTAGTCTGATCTCCTAGGCAATCTTCTGGGCACAGTCTACTCCAGGATCATCGCCTCGCTGGACTGCTTCTGCTTTGTAGTTGCGTATCGGTCATGGTGAGCCATCGTAATCTGTGGTGGCATGCAACACCCCATGACCTCATATGCCCCCCCTCCAGAGAGGATGGTTTTGTCTTGAGCATCCCGACTATGCACAAGGCAGTCGTCAGAAGGTTTGTGGGATCTCATGAAGGTGATTGGATCACCATATACTCAGGGACAATTCACATTTTGAAGGGTGAACCTCTTCTCTCGCGCAGAGTTGGCGCTCTCCGCAGAACAAAGGAGAGGAGCGGTATGTGTAATCATTGTGGCCCATGCGTCACTAGGAAGTTCATATTTCTAAAGACCTCCTCATCGGGCGGATACATCCATGCCACCTTCATCCACTTGTGTGACCTCGTGCTGGATTGACTGCCCAAATGAAGGGTGGGTAGCAAAAGAGCACATGTGGTCACCATTGACACCCACACGCTACAAGTTCAAGGTTACAGTGTTCCTCATGTGCCCATGCTACATTGTTGAGTTTCACGACAAGATGGCCATAGCGGTGAAGACCTGATACAGCCACGAGGCTTTCCTTAAGGTGCTTGAGCCTGCCGACGAAACAATGACTATGCTATCTTCTTTGGACGAAGATGGTCCCAAGGCGGTGTAAGTGTAAGCGGATGGTCGTGGTGTCATGGCACTGTATCGTGACGATGGGGTTTACTTGACGATCTTGGATTGGCTGGGAGGCGATTAACCACAGACGACCAGCCGGCAGGATGCTAGTAGCGAGCTGGCCCTCAAGGTACATAGCATGTGGTTTCTCACTCCAGAGATATCTAACCGACCACGACTAGTCACTAATAGAAAAAGGACCTAATATAAGACACATTAGTGCCGGTTTGGTTTTGAGCCGGCACTAATGTGTCCATTAGTGCCGGTTCCAACGGCTAGCCGGCCGTTCTCATTAGTATCGGTTCGTGGCGAACCTTTAGTTCCGGCTCGTGCCACGAACCGGTACTAAAGAGGGTGGTGGCATGGTGTTGTCAGTCTGGGGCCCGTCCAGCACCTTTAGTACCGGTTTAGGTCGACGTATATAAATCCTTTGTCCACCCGAGCCACTCTGTTCTTCCCCTTTCCCCTCGCTTCTCCTCTGTTCTTCCCCTTTCCCCTCGAGCTCCTCACAAATTTTGCCCAAAATTTGTCAAGCTTTGAAGGCCCCCATCCATTCAAATGATCACAAAGGTTAGCAACTTTGTCCTTTCAACTCTTATTGCTAGATTAGCTCTTGCAATGCTTTGTATAGTGATTAATTTGGGAGGAATTATATTTGTTAGTATTTGATTTATATGCAATTTGAGGTCAAAAATAACACTTAGTTTGCATATGTAGGCGTGGTTTACTTAGTGCCTTCTAAATCTCCGTCGTAACCACCGTCGATCGCCCGCACCGTCCCGTCGCTGGCACCACCTTGTGGTGAGGCTCTTATTCATGAATGTTTTACATTACCAAATTGATGTTTGTGTGATTTGGATATATAGTTACTCGTATAATTATCTTACGCGTACGTTGTTTGTTATACATAGTGCCAAGGTTTTGATATCCGTCCCCGTCGGCCCTCGTCCTTGTTATGATTCGGATGTGGTATATTCTCTTTTAAAACTAGTTGTTGCATTTCGTGTTTATGACAAATTATGCCCATCAAGTTGACATAGATAGTTTTATCTAGGAGGTATGTGAACCGAAAATTCCAACCGACCCTATTGTCGAGAGGTTAAATTTAGTTGAAAGAGAAAACGAGTATTTGAAAGAAAAATTGAAAAGAATTAAGGGGGAGAAGATGGAATTGGAGTTGCATGTTGCCGATATCGTCGATGATCACAAGATCAAGATGGAGAAAATGAGGTTGAAGATTAGAAAGATTAGAAAATATGCCATTGATAGTGTGGCTTGGTATCATTATGTTGTTGGATCAATTGTTACCTTAGTTGCGATCTTCATCGCATTTGTTATTGCATTTAAATTCTTTAGCTAGAGAGTTATTTGTATGTTGCATTTAGTTAAGTGTTGTATATGAACTTTATGTATGAATTTTATGTATGAACTTGTATTAATTTGGTCTATTTGGTGTTGTGTAATGAAGATGAACCGACAATGGATGTATGATGACCGATGCTCTCCCGAGTTCATTAATGGCGTGCATACTTTTCTGCGGGCCGCTGAGGCAAACAAGCAGGCGAATGGTTTTATGCCTTGTCCATGTGCTGGCTGTAAGAATGGTCACAGTTACTCTACAGAAAAAACCATTCACATCCACCTATTTAAGTCTGGTTTCATGCCCCACTATAATGTTTGGACCAAGCACAGAGAAATAGGGGTTATGATGGAAGACAATGAAGAAGAAGAGGACGAAGACGGCTATCCTGGCCATGGGTTCCCTGAATACGATGATACAACAATGGGGGAAGAAGCTAAGCCGGCAATGCGGGAAGAAGCTGAAGAAGAGGCATCAGATGAGCCCGCTGATGATCTAGGTCGGGCCATTGCCGATGCAAAGAGAAACTGTGCAAGTGATCTGGAGAGGACGAAGTTGCAGCGCATGTTAGAGGATCACAAGAAATTGTTGTACCCGAATTGTGAAGCTGACAAAAAAAAGTTGGGCACCACACTTGAATTGCTGCAATGGAAGGCACAGAATGGTGTATCTGACAAGGGATTTAGAAAGTTGCTGGTAATGATAAAGAATATGCTTCCAAAGGACAACGAATTGCCCGAGAGTACGTATGAAGCAAAGAAGGTTGTCTGCCCTCTGGGGTTAGAGGTGCAAAAGATACATGCATGCCCTAATGACTGCATCCTCTACCGCGGTGAGTACGAGGATTTGAACGCTTGCCCGGTATGCGGTGCATTGCGTTATAAGATTAGTCGCGATGATCCTGGTGATGTCGAGGGCGAGTGCCCCAGGAAGAAGATTCCTGCCAAGGTGATGTGGTATGCTCCTATAATACCACGGTTGAAACGTTTGTTCCAAAACAAAGAGCATGCGAAGGCGATGCGGTGGCACGCAGAAGACCGTAAGAAAGACGGAAAGTTGAGAGTACCCGCTGACGGCTCGAAGTGGAGAAAAATCGAGAGAAAGTACTGGGAGGAGTTTGCAGGTGACCCAAGGAACGTATGGTTTGGTCTAAGCGCAGATGGCATTAGCAACCCGGCAACGACATTGATGTGTACCTAAGGCCATTAGTTGAAGAACTATTACAACTGTGGAATGGAACAAGTGTACGTGCGTGGGATGAGCACAGACAGGAAGAATTTGACCTAAAGGCGTTGCTGTTCGTGACCATCAATGATTGGCCTGCTCTCAGTAACCTTTCAGGACAGACAAACAAGGGATATCGCGGATGCACGCACTGTTTGGATGATACCGACAATATATATATTTGGATAGTTGTAGGAGGAATGTGTACCTGGGACATCATCGATTTCTTCCGACAAGGCATCACGTAAGAAAGAAAGGCAAGCATTTCAAAGGTGAGGCGGATCACCGGACGAAGCCTCGCCACCGTACTGGTGCTGATGTACATGATATGGTCAAGGATTTGGAGGTAATCTTTGGAAATGGTCCTAGCGGAAAACCTGTTCCGAAGGACGCTGACGGACGCGCACCCATGTGGAAGAAGAAATCTATATTTTGGGACCTGCCATATTGGAAAGACCTAGAGGTCCGCTCCGCAATCGACGTGATGCACGTGACGAAGAATCTTTGCGTGACCCTGCTTGGCTTTTTGGGTGTGTATGGGAAGACAAAAGATACACCAGAGGCACGAGAGGACCAGCAATGTATGCACGGAAAAGACGGCATACATCAGGGTCAGGCCAGCTACGCTCTTACCAAAGAAGAGAAGGAAATCTTCTTCGAATGCCCGCTAAGCATGAAGGTACCATCTGGCTTCTCGTCGAATATAAAGGGAATAATAAATATGGCAGAGAAAAAGTTCCAGAACCTAAAGTCTCATGACTGCCACATGATTATGACGCAACTCCTTCCGGTTGCATTGAGGGGGCTTCTACCGAAAAACGTTCGATTAGCCATTGTGAAGCTATGTGCATTTCTCAATGCAATCTCTCAGAAGGTAATCGATCCAGAAATCATACCAAGGTTACAGAATTATTTGGTGCAATGTCTTGTCAGTTTCGAGTTGGTGTTCCCACCATCCTTCTTCAACATCATGACGCACGTCCTAGTTCACCTTTGCGAAGAGATTAACGTTTTGGGTCCTGTATTTCTACACAATATGTTCCCCTTTGAAAGGTTCATGGGAGTCTTGAAGAAATATGTTCATAACCGTGCTAGGCCAGAAGGAAGCATCTCGAAGGGCCATGAAAATGAGGAGGTCATTGAGTTTTGTATTGACTTCATTCCTGACCTTAAGCCGATTGGTGTTCCTGAATCGCGGCATAAGGGCAGACTGGAAGGAAAAGGCACGCTAGGAGGGCATCAAATAATATGTATGGACGGGCATTCTCTCACTGAAGCACACTACACAATTCTACAGAATTCCGCCTTGGTGGCTCCGTATATGGAGGAACACAAGAATTTTCTAGAGTCCAAACACCCGGAGAAGTCTGACGACTGGATTACACGCGAACAAACGAGGACTTTCACCAGTTGGTTGCAGAAACGTGCCCTGAATGATGGCGATATTCAAAATGACCTGTGCTCGTTGTCCCAGTTACCATCTTCGAATATAATGACTTTCAAAGGGTACCAGATAAATGGGAATACATTTTACACGATCGCCCAAGATAAGAAGAGCACCAACCAAAACAGTGGTGTCCGCTTTGATGCAAAAACCAACACGGGAAACATATTATGGTTACATAGAGGACATATGGGAACTTAACTATGGTTCAGGTGATTTGAAGGTCCCTTTGTTTCGGTGCAAATGGGTCAATATTACACGAGGCGGGGTAACGGAAGACCCGCAGTACGGAATGACAACAGTGGATCTCAACAATCTTGCGTATGCAGACGAACCATTCGTCCTAGCCAATGATGTGGCGCAGGTTTTTGATGGGAAAGACATGTCTTCCAGGCCGAGAAAAAGAAAAGATAAGGAAGCGAATGGATCATACGACGAGCCAAAGCGCCACATAGTTCTTTTAGGAAAAAGAAACATCGTGGGAGTGGATGACAAGACAGACATGTCAGAAGATTATGAAAAGTTTGATGAAATTGCTCCATTCACAGTGAATATTGACCCGAGCATACAGTTAAATGATGAAGATTTTCCATGGTTACGGCGCAAAGGGACACACGCGAAGAAAAAGTTTCACACCGAAAGATCTGGGATGTGATCGGCTTCACTATCATCACTTTCTTCTGTGTTTCACACCCAGGAGGGAATGCCTTTAATAGCTAGGGTAGTTATGTGTTTTGGCATTTGAAACGCGAAGAAATTTTATGTGCAAACAAATTCTTTTCATGCATTTACTGATTTTTTCCAGCTAAATGACCCTAAAATTGAAAAGCATTTCAAATGAACTTAGAAAAGGTTGAAAGTTGGCATGGTATCATAATTTCATACAAATAGCATGTGCAATAAAGTAGAGAGGGTTACGGCAAAAACTGGATGCACTTCGTGTACAAAATGGACAATCTCTTTCGATGTATCTGGGTTTCCGACGAAAAACGAACTGTTACAAAGGCATTTCATTTTTTAAATAACCTAAGCATTACCAAATTGAATATAATGATAAAACACACTAATATTAAACATAAGAAAAAAGAATCACTGAAAAAACTTTTTTCAAAGTTAAGTTATTCACAAACTAGTGATTCACACAAATTTCAAATAATTCAAAATTTAAACTATTCAAATTTGAAAACTACCAGCACTAACAGAAAGTTTGTAATTTTTTGTACCTAAAGCAAAAATATTCACAAAGAAACTCTAAATACAGAAAAAAAACAACTCAAAAATAAATAAAACAAAAATAAATAAATCAAAAAAAATAAGAAAATAAAAAAGCCCGCCTACTGGGCCAAAGCGGCCTGCATACTACTAGGAACACAACCTTTTGTTGGGCCAGATGTAGGCCCGCAAAGGCCCAGTAGGCCCATTGGGCGAAGAGGACAGGTAGGCCTGATTAGAAGAGGAGCTCGAGAGAGCTACCGCACTGGAGCTTATAAACCAGTGCGGTAGCCTCTCGGCTAGCGAGGTGGGACTATACTTGCGCACCGCTGAGCAGTAAGCACCCCTTTAGTACCGGGTGGTGGCTCCAACGGTACTAAAGGGGGCCTTTAGTACCGGTTGGAGCCACGACCCGGTACTAAAGGGGGTGCGCTTCCCGCCGCTTGGCCTGGCCAAAACAGACCTTTAGTACCGGTTGGTGGCTCCAACCGGTACTAAAGGTCCATCCTATATATACAACACTTGAAAAAAATTCAGTTTCCCTCTGTTCTTCCCTCTGTTTCCTCCCTCCGTCGCGCCGCCCTGCCCCGATCGTCGCCGCCCCCGCCCCTCGTCGCCGACCCCGGCCGTCCCCGCCCCTCGTCGCCGCCCCGTCGACGTCGCCGCCCCGGCCGTCCCGTCCCCGTCGTCCCGTCGCCGCGCCCGCCCGCCCGTCGTCGCCGCCGCCCGTCGCCCCGCCGCCCGCCCGTCGTCGCCGCCCGTCCGTCGCCCGTCGTCGCCTCGCCGGTGAGCTCGCCCCGGCCGCCATGTCCACTCACACACACACACACACTGCTACACACACACACACACACACACACACACTACACACACACACATATTAGTTTGTTTGTTATAAATTTTTCTGTTTTTTAGTTATAGAAATGTTAGAAATTATTCTGTTTTTTAATTATATAAATATTAGAAATGTTAGTTTTATAGAAATGTTATAAATGTTTTCTGTTTTTTAGTTATAGAAATATTAATAGAAATGTTAGCAATTTTTCTGTTTTTTAGTTGTATAAATATTAGAATTGTTATGGAAATATTAGTTATATAATCAGGAAATTTTAGAATTAGTTTTAGTTAGATGAATTAGATTAATGTCAAATTGTTAGAATTAGCATATATATAGAATTTTAGTTATCACAATCCAATCATTTAAAAAATGTTACTTTTTGCGGGCATATAGTATTTGTTCTCGACGATATGCCCGGCCCGCATCCTCGCTGTCGACCCGTTCGCGACGACGTCCTGCTTGAGGGGACCCATGTCCGGGACTGGGCTCCGCCGGGCTGGCACTGGGAGGTGCTACCTGGAGGGGCCCGCCGCTTGGTGAGGAACCCGACCTCGGGTCCCGTCGTCGACCCTGATCTTCTTTGGCGGCGTTCGCGTGGGCCACATTCGGTGCAGTGATAGCCGGCCCCGCCGGAGGTGGTGCGTCGCCGTATCAGGGAGGAAGATGAGCACGTCCATCGCTACATGGCTGCTATGGACGACGTCAGGTTCTCCACTACTTGGCGGGTTCTTTGGGCAGATGACCAGAGATATGATCCTATGATGGTTCCTTCTCTTTGGGTGTGCACCGCCCGCGCCCCAGGAACCGCGAGTGGCGCCCAAGATTCTTCTATAGTACTCGATCTTTATTATGTACCTAGCCAGTGATGTATTCGATATATAATATTCGAGACGATGTATTCGAGATTACATATATTAAGACGATCGATGATGTATTCGAGATTATATATTCGAGACGATGTATTCGAGATTCAGTTTTTCCTTATTGATTAATGGCATCCATGCATCGTAATTTGAATACTAAATTGTTTTATATTTCTTCTGTATTAGTAAAGTAAAAGCTATGGTGGACAATACCGGCAGAGAGAGAAGAGGAATTGTTCGACATCATACGCAGCCCTCACAGGCTAGATGATCTGAATGAAGCAGATGATGGCTCCCAATATCTGAACAATACCGGAGAGGGTGATGAAAAGTTATTCGATCTCGACGACCGGGCTGATGAAGTCATGAACTATGATTATGATTATGACACAGACAATGTTTGTGATGACACAGACAATGCTGATCTTCAAATAACAAAGACTACCGGCGAGGTATATTTATATAATTAACCATGCATAATGGTGATCATCACATGTTTTTTATTGAAGATATTTTAACGAATCGATCTTTCTTCTTTCAGCCCTCCGGATCGATCAAATCTGCTTCTACAGACAGCAAGACAAAGCGAGGCCCGGGCAGATTGTTGATGTAACGCCCCGGATTCGATGCGCCAGGTGTCCGCCAGTTATTCGCCGTCGTTGTCATGTCATTTGCTTGCGTGTTGCACTTTGCCATGTCATCATATCCATTTCATATCATGTCATCATGTGCATCGCATTGGCATACGTGTTCGTCTCTTGCATCCGACCATTTTCCCTGTTGTTCGTTTTGCAATCCGCCACTCCTATGTCCTCCGGCGTCCCCCTTTTGCCTCTTCTCTTGTGTGGGTGTTAAACCTTCTCGGAATGGCCCGAGGTTTGCCAAGCGGCCTTGGTATAGCACCGGTAGACCGCCTGTCAAGTTTCGTGCCATTTGGAGGTCGTTTGATACCCCAATGGTTAACCGGGTAACCGTAAAGCCCTCTTTGAGTTGCAGCCCAACACCCCTTCCAAAGTGGCCCAAAGCCCAGCAAACTCCCCTCCATGCTCTCGGTCGTTCGATCACGATCGCGTGGCCGAAAACCGCTCCTCATTTGGACTCTCCTAGCTCCCTCTACCAATATATATGTGCCTCCCGTCCAAATTCGCGGATGAAAATCCCCCCTAACCCTAGAAATTCCCCTCGCGCCGCCGGACGATTCTTCTCCACCGACGGACATGTCCGCCGCCGCCCTCCGGCCAATCCTCGCCCGCCACGTCACCCTCTCTCTCTCCTCCGCCGCCCGCAGCCCACCAGGCCCACCGCAGCCCCATGGGTCCGTCTCTCTCCGCTGGACTACGGATCAGCGCCGCCGCCGCCTTGCGCGCCGCCGGGTTCGCGCGCCACGCAACCGCCGGACCCGCTGCTGCTGCCCGCTCGCCGAGCCACCGCACCCGCCCAAAGACATCGCCCGACGCCCGGCGCCGTGTCATGCCATGGCGCGACCTCGCCGCCTCCTCCCGAACTCCGCCCGACCCGCCGGCCGCGAAAGCACCACCACCACCGTCGCCGGCGCCGCCCATCACCACCACCATGCTCCACCTCGCCGCCGTGGGTCGCCCCTGCCTCGTCCCGATCGGGATCGGGGAGGAGGTCGGCAGCGCCGCCATGGGCCTCCCCCGCGGTCCAGATCCACCGGCCCAGGGCCTCCTTCCCGCTCCGCAGCCCGTTCCTCTGCCGACATGGGCCTGGCCCGCTAGGTGAGAACCCACAAAGTCCCGCCCCGGGCGACGCATAGTCATTTAGCGCTCACCTTTTTTTTCAAAAATCTGCTAAGTCCCGAAATTGTCATAATATGTTGCTCTGTTCATCGCATGATATCTCTGCATCCGCTGCCCCGTTTCGTGCGTGTAATATGCCAAATTGTTTGCCTCAGCGAATACTTCATTTCATTCCATTGCATAATTTTCATTTGAGCTCATCTTGATGCCTGAAATGCTGTTGGAAGAGTGCATGTTGCTGTTAACCTGCTGAAACTGTTATAACTTGCTCATTTATCATTTTTGCCATGATTGATGTGTGCATCCTATGAGGTTGATGCCTACATGTGTTTTGGTCTATGCCATGCCATCTTTCCAGGGGTGCCATCCATGTATTTTTTTGAGTTGTGTGTTGAGTGTATCAAGCTTGTTAAGTAGTGTACTTGTTGTTGCTGTTTTCCTGACAGATTCTATTATATTTTGTTGCTATGTAAACATGTTGCTACTAATCATTCTATGCATAATCTGGAGATGCTCTATAAACATGTTTTGATCTAAATGTCATGCTCTATCCATTCATGCCCTTGGTTGCAATTATAGCCTGCTGTAGCATGTTCATATCTTGCTCCAAAGTTGCTTGAAAATGTTGCTGTCAGCCTGTTAACATTAAGTTCAATGTTTCCATGATTGTTTTCTAGTGATCCATGCACTCTATGACCTTGCTCTTGCCATGCTTAGCTTCACAAACATGTCTTCTTACTGTTGGTTGCCTTGCCATGCCATGTATTGCTTTGTGGTGAGTGTTTTAAGCTCACGAACATGCCTACTTATTGTTGTTCCTGCCATATTCGAATCTGTCATATAACTTGCCATGTTTACATGGGTGCCATCATATTTTCCGTGCCCTTTTGGCTCATGGTCAGTAAGGAACTGTTGTTCTATGCATTTATTAGTATCATGCCATGCCTTTGTTTGCCATGATAAGGTCCTGTAACATACTATTCGATAGCTCTAAACATTGCAACCTGATGTTATTTCCTGATAAGTCTGAAACTGTTATTATTTGCAATCTTTCCATCTCCTTTTGAGCATGTTCTAGTAGTTTCTGGAGATAGCTCAGTGTTCATGTTTTGTTGTGCTTTACCTGTACATCATGCCCATGTCTTTTGTTTTCATGTTGAGATGCTGTAGCATGTTGTTTTGATGCTTGTAATATGCCTAGTTGCTGTTATGGACAGATTGTTGCTATGACTTGTATAGAGTGTATGTGTTGAACCGTTGTTCCGTTTTGAGTGTGCTCTATATGAAACTTGCGTTATTTTGCATGTAGTTTCATATTATCATGTTGCATCCTTGTTTTGATTTGTTTTCTTGATGTTTGTATGCATTTTGCATCAATGCCATGCTTAACTTGTTTTGCTCATATCTTCTAGACCGTAGCTCCGAATCTAATGAACTTTATATGTAACTTGACTAGAATTTCGTGTAGATTCTCGTGGTGCATCTTAACTTGCTGTTTAACAACTTGACATAAGGTTTATTCAGTTCTGGACCAATTTAGAAATTTGCATATGAGGACTTACCGGAATTGTTATATGTTGTTTCGGCCTCATTTAAACTTGCCTTGATGTGTTTTCTTGTTTGCATCATCTCTTGCCATGAGTAGCTTCATGTAGCTTTGTCATGCATCATGCTTGTTGTGCATCATGTATTGTTCATGTGTGGTGTGTTTACCATGTTGTGTGCTTCTTCTCGATAGTTCCCGTTTCGTTGCGATCGTGAGGATTCATTCGTCTACGCGTGGTTCGTCTTCGTGGCTTCATCTTCTTCATGGACTTGTTCTTCTTCCTTGCGGGAATTCAGGCAAGATGACCGCTACCTTGGATCTCATTACTATCATTGCTATGCTAGTTGCTTCGTTCTATCGCTATGCTGCGTTACCTATCTTTTGCTCATCAAGCCTCCCAAATTGCCATGAACCTCTAACCTTTGACACCATTCCTAGCAAACCATTGATTGGCTATGTTACCGCTTTGCTCAGCCCTCTTATAGCGTTGCTAGTTGCAGGTGAAGTTGAAGATTGCTCCATGGTGGACAGGGTTATGTTGGGATATCACAATATCTCTTATATTATTAATGCATCTATATATTTGGTAAAGGGTGGAAGGCTCGGCCTTATGCCTGGTGTTTTGTTCCACTCTTGTCGCCCTAGTTTCCGTCATACCGGTGTTATGTTCCCGGATTTTTGCGTTCCTAACGCGGTCGGGTGATTTATGGGACCCCCCTGACAGTTCACTTTGAATAAAACTTGTCCAGCAAGGCCCAACCTTGGTTTTACCATTTGCCTCACCTAGCCCTTTTTCCCTTGGGTTTCCGGAGCCCGAGGGTCATCTTTATTTACCCCGGCCAGTGCTCGTTAGAGTGTTGGTCCAAACTATCAGCGGTGGCCACGAGGGCAACTCTGGGCTCGCCTACGGAAGTTTGGACAATCCGGTGTGCCCCGAGAACGAGATATGTGCAGCTCCTATCAGGATTTGTCGGCACATCCGGCGGCTTTGCTGGTCTTGTTTTACCATTGTCGAAATGTCTTGTAAACCGGATTCCGAGACGATCGGGTCTTCACGGAGAAGGTCTATTCCTTCATTGATCGCGAGAGCTTGTCATGGGCTAAGTTGGGACACCCCTGTAGGGTATAAACTTTCGAGAGCCGTGCCCGCGGTTATGTGGCAGATGGGAATTTGTTAATGTCCGGTTGTAGATAACTTGACACCAGATTCGAATTAAAACGCATCAACCGTGTGTGTAGCCGTGATGGTCTCTTCTCGGCGGAGTCCGGGAAGTGAACACAGTCTCTGGGTTATGTTTGATGTAAGTAGGAGTTCAGGATCACCTCTTGAACATTGCTAGCTTCACGACCGTTCCATTGTTTCTCTTCTCGCTCTCATTTGCGTTTGTTAGCCACCATATCATGCTTAGTCGCTGCTGCAACCTCACCACTTTACCCCTTCCCTTCCCATTAAGCTTTGCTAGTCTTGATACCTATGGTTATGGGATTGCTGAGTCCTCGTGGCTCACAGATTACTACAACAACAGTTGCAAGTACAGGTTTTGCGACGATCTTGACGCAAGAGCGATGTTGCTTGTTTTGGAGTTCTTCTTCTGCTTCTTCTTCGATCAGGGGATAGGTTCCAGGTCGGCAGCCTGGGATAGCAGGGTGGATATTGTTTGAGTTTCTGTTTATGATTTACCCATAGTCGGATGTTGTTCTTGTATGTTGTGTTGTTGTATTCAGGTGACATTGTATGTTTTGTATGTATCCCCATCTATTATGTAATGTTGATGTGATGATATCCACCTTGCAAAAGCGTTTCAATATGCGGGTCTATCCTTGGTGGGACCTTCGAGTTCCTTTTGGATAGGGTCGCATATTGGGCGTGATAAGTTGGTATCAGAGCCTCGACCGACCTTAGGAGCCCCCTTGATTGATCGTGTAGTTTGGTCGTTGTTGAGTCTAGAAGAAAAACTGTTTTCGGAGTCTAGTTATATCGGAGAGTAGGAATTCTTTTTACTCCTCAGCCCCTTCGTCGCTCTGGTGAGGAATCTTGACGTAGGTGTTTTGACTTACCCCTCTTCCCCTTCAAATTTTTCTTTAGGTTCACGCAGTTGGTTTTCCGATCGTTGTCCATCCTCTTTTATCCGGTGCATTTCTCGTCAAGTCGGTTCGACCCTCTTTGTTTTTGCAAGTTCAATCCTCAGTTGTTTTTTTCCTACCCGCCCTCCCTTCTTCTCGAATCCGGAGTCCGTAATCGAGTATTCATCCTACTCGTGCGAAGTCTTTGCTTTCTATCCTCAATTATTTCAACCGGTGTTTTCTCTTCAAGTTATTCGTCAGTTCTCCCTTCCAAGTTGTCTTTGTTTTCCCACCCTCCCATCCTCTTCTTCCCGGAGTCTGACTCTCTCTCAACCATCTATTTCATTCGCTCGGAGCCTCTTCAGTCTTCCCTCAATTATTTCAACCGGTGAACTCTCGTCTCGTTCGTCATTCCTCATCCCTTTCTTTTCCGGTGGATTCAATTCAAGTTTTTCGGTAGTGGTTATATTCTTCCCCTCGGCTCAAGTGTTTTCCCTGCTCGTTCGCCTTTCGCCAGTTTATCATTCCGGAGTTCAGAAGACATCTCAGGAGATTCGTTTGTGTTCGAATTAATTCGAGGTTGTCACCTCATTTAAATACAATTCTTCCGGTGCATCATCTATCTGTTCAACAACTCCTTTCCAACCGTATTTTTCTCTTCAGTGGGCCCTAACCCACAGGTCTTTTCCCAGGATCTTACCTGACTCTTCTAATTATTACAGAGCTATTCCCAAATTCTTTTCAAGTGTGACGTAAGAATGGATTTCATCAGTCAGATGCTTTTCCAAAATCTATTTCAAATTCTTTTCATTATTGGCTCAACCTCTTCGCTTTTTCATTCTCCCGAAGAATCTCAGTAATTTTGGTGGTGTTTTCCGTCGCCATTTGAAGACCGAAGAAGAGTTTTTCCTCTAAATCTTGTCCGTTCCCCGGAGATTCGCGATGCTAGCTCGATGTTATCCTATCAAATTGTTTCAAGTCATGCAAATTCTTTTCATCCATCCGGAGCATTTCAGGAGTTGCTTTCTCTCTTGATCATCCGGAGGCCATCTTTTCGGAAGATTTCTTCGTTCAAAGTTTTCAGATTCGTTCTCCAATTATTCTATATCCGTGCCCTTTCGTTCGTCCCAATACTCTTCTGGTGCTTCGTTCAAGTATTCTTCAATCAGTTCGCGATCTCTTCGTTCTTTTGCATCTAAATCCCCTCAAGCATATTTGTTCTTCTAATTCTTCCCGGTGATTAAGTCTCTTTCATCAGTCATTTTTGAATCCTACCGGTGGTTCATGAAGACCTTCTCAAGTTTGCGATATGTCACTTCTCAATCCTTTTTCAAGAAGAATAAGTAATATGTAAATCCATTGCTTGTCATCAATTTAATTTGATGAAGGATAAGCATACAATAAATCTTATTCTTATTTCATCCAAGTGATTAATCCCATCCTTCGGAGTTTGTTCTTGATGAATAAATTCTAGTTCCAAGTGTTTTCATCTTTTCTTTTCCGGAGTTCAAATTTCCACGACCATTTCGTCGGAATCTCCATCTAAATCATCGCAAGCTTTAATCTTATTCTTTCTTCCTTCATTCGATCTCATCGTCCTTTTGTCACCGGAGTTCTTCATGGTGGTTCTTCATGATTTAATTCATTCTTCAATAGTTCATCAACATTTTGTTGGAGAAATTCAAGTACCTTTTCTTCTTGCATCTTGAAGTGCAATTAATTCTCCATATCCTTTTGAAGTGGAGTTTTGCATTTCTTCGTTCTTCTCAGCCATTCAATCTTTTCCGCTTGTGGTCGGAGATCACCTCATAATTTTGAGATGTTATTTATAAGACCACAACAAGCTTATTCTTTTCGTTGTTGAATTTTCTCAACAACTCCGTTCAATCCTTTCTTCTAAAGTTGCTTTTTATTTCATTCGTTGCACAAGTTGTCATTTTCTTCTCCGTTCTTTTCATTCAACTCTTTCAATTCTTTCCGGAGGTTTCGTGTCATGCCTTCATCAAGTATCATAACATCCTCTCAAGCTCGTGTTCTATTCCCCCATGTTCCAGCCGAAGTGCTGCCTAAATTCTTTCAGTCTTATCCGTTTCTTCTCTCGTGCTAACCACTCCGGTTAGAACGAGCCGTTTTCAGAGTCTATCTTGTTTCCATGAGCATTTGATTCTCGTCATCCTCGTCGTTCCTCTCTTCTTCTCGAGTGTTCTCGACTTTGTTGATCCTCTCTCTTTTGTTCTTATTGCACCTCATTCCTTTTCACTTCCGTCTCGGTCCTAAGATCTCGGGACGAGATCTCTTCTTAGTGGAGGAGTGTTGTAACGCCCCGGATTCGATGCGCCAGGTGTCCGCCAGTTATTCGCCGTCGTTGTCATGTCATTTGCTTGCGTGTTGCACTTTGCCATGTCATCATATCCATTTCATATCATGTCATCATGTGCATCGCATTGGCATACGTGTTCGTCTCTTGCATCCGAGCATTTTCCCTGTTATCCGTTTTGCAATCCGGCACTCCTATGTCCTCCAGCGTCCCCCTTTTGCCTCTTCTCTTGTGCGGGTGTTAAACCTTCTTGGAATGACCCGAGGTTTGCCAAGCGGCCTTGGTATAGCACCGGTAGACCGCCTGTCAAGTTTCGTGCCATTTGGAGGTTGTTTGATACCCCAATGGTTAACCGGGTAACCGTAAAGCCCTCTTTGAGTTGCAGCCCAACACCCCTTCCAAAGTGGCCCAAAGCCCAGCAAACTCCCCTCCATGCTCTCGGTCGTTCGATCACGATCGCGTGGCCGAAAACCGCTCCTCATTTGGACTCTCCTAGCTCCCTCTACCTATATATATGTGCCTCCCGTCCAAATTCGCGGATGAAAATCCCCCCTAACCCTAGAAATTCCCCTCGCGCCGCCGGACGTTTCTTCTCCCACCGACGGACATGTCCGCCGCCGCCCTCCGGCCAATCCTCGCCCGCCACGTTGCCCTCTCTCTCTCCTTCGCCGCCCGCAGCCCGCCAGGCCCGCCGCAGAGCCCTCATGGGCCCGTCTCTCCGCCGCGGGCTCGGATCAGCGCCCGCGCGACGCCGCGCGCCGCCGCCGCGCCGCCCGGTTGGCCGCGCGCCCAGCAGACGCCGGACCCGCCGCTGGTCCCGCTCGCCCGAGCCACACGCGCCCGCCTCCAGCACCTCGCCCGACGCCGGCAGCGCCCGCCGGCCATGGCGCGACCTTGCTGCTCCTCCGGACTTCGCCCGACCCCGCCGCCGGCGAGCACCACCGCCACCGTCGCCGGCGCCGCCCATCACCACCACCATGCTCCACCTCGCCGCCGTGGGTCGCCCCTACCTCGTCCCGATCGGGATCTGGGAGGAGGTCGGCAGCGCCGCCATGGGCCTCCCCCGCGGTCCAGATCCACCGGCCCAGGGCCTCCTTCCTGCTCCGCAGCCTGTTCCTCTGCCGACATGGGCCTGGCCCGCTAGGTGAGAACCCACAAAGTCCCGTCCCGGGCGACGCATAGTCATTTAGCGCTCACTGTTTTTTTTTCAAAAATCTGCTAAGTCCCGAAATTGTCATAATATGTTGCTTTGTTCATCGCATGATATCTCTGCATCCGCTGCTCCGTTTCATGCGTGTAATATGCCAAATTGTTCGTCTCAACGAGTACTTCATTTCATTCCATTGCATAATTTTCATTTGAGCTCATCTTGATGCCCGAAATGCTGTTGGAAGAATGCATGTTGTTGTTAACCTGCTGAAACTGTTATAACTTGCTCATTTATCATTTTTGCCATGATTGATGTGTGCATCCTATGAGGTTGATGCCTACATGTGTTTTGGTCTATGCCATTCCATCTTTTCAGGAGTGCCATCCATGTATTTTTGTGAGTTGTGTGTTGAGTGTATCAAGCTTGTTAAGTAGTGTACTTGCTGTTACTGTTTTCCTGACAGATTCTGTTATATTTTGTTGCTATGTAAACATGTTGCTACTAATCATTCTATGCATAATCTGGAGATGCTCTATAAACATGTTTTGATCTAAATGTCATGCTCTATCCATTCATGCCCTTGGTTGCAATTATAGCCTGCTGTAGCATGTTCATATCTTGCTCCAAAGTTGCTTGAAAATGTTCTTTGTCCACTGTTAACATTAAGTTCAATGTTTCCATGATTGTTTTCTAGTGATCCATGCACTCTATGACCTTGCTCTTGCCATGCTTAGCTTCACAAACATGTCTTCTTACTGTTGGTTGCCTTGCCATGCCATGTATTGCTTTGTGGTGAGTGTTTTAAGCTCACGAACATGCCTACTTATTGTTGTTCCTGCCATATTCGAATCTGTCATATAACTTGCCATGTTTACATGGGTGCCATCATATTTTCCGTGCCCTTTTGGCTCATGGTCAGTAAGAGACTGTTGTCCTATGCATTTATTAGTATCATGCCATGTCTTTGTTTGCCATGATAAGGTCCTGTAACATACTGTTTGATAGCTCTAAACATTGCAACCTGATGTTATTTCCTGATAAGTCTGAAACTGTTATTATTTGCAATCTTTCCATGTCCTTTTGAGCATGTTCTAGTAGTTTCTGGAGATAGCTCAGTGTTCATGTTTTGTTGTACTTTACCTGTACATCATGCCCATGTCTTTTGTTTTCATGTTGAGATGTTGTAGCATGTTGTTTTGATGCTTGTAATATGCCTAGTTGCTGTTATGGACAGATTGTTGTTATGACTTGTATAGAGTGTATGTGTTGAACCGTTGCTCCGTTTTGAGTGTGCTCTATATGAAACTTGCGTGATTTTGCATGTAGTTTCATATTATCATGTTGCATCCTTGTTTTGATGTGTTTGCTTGATGTTTGTATGCATTTTGCATCAATGCCATGCTTAACTTGTTTTGCTCATATCTTCTAGACCGTAGCTCCGAATCTAATGAACTTTATATGTAACTTGACTAGAATTTCGTGTAGATTCTCGTGGTGCATCTTAACTTGCTGTTTAACAACTTGAATATAAGGTTTATTCAGTTCTGGACCAATTTCGAAATTTGCATATGAGGACTTACCGGAATTGTTATATGTTGTTCCGGCCTCATTTAAACTTGCCTTGATGTGTTGTTCTTGTTTGCATCATCTCTTGCCATGAGTAGCTTCATGTAGCTTTGTCATGCATCATGCTTGTTGTGCATCATGTCTTGTTCATGTGTGGTGTGTTTACCATGTTGTGTGCTTCTTCTCGATAGTTCCCATTTCGTTGCGATCGTGAGGATTCGTTCGTCTACGCGTGGTTCGTCTTCGTGGCTTCATCTTCTTCATGGACTCGTTCTTCTTCCTTGCGGGAATTCAGGCAAGATGACCGCTACCTTGGATCTCACTACTATCATTGCTATGCTAGTTGCTTCGTTCTATCGCTATGCTGCGTTACCTATCTTTTGCTCATCAAGCCTCCCAAATTGCCATGAACCTCTAACCTTTGACACCATTCCTAGCAAACCATTGATTGGCTATGTTACCGCTTTGCTCAGCCCCTTTTATAGCGTTGTTAGTTGCAGGTGAAGTTGAAGATTGCTCCATGGTGGACAGGGTTATGTTGGGATATCACAATATCTCTTATATTATTGATGCATCTATATATTTGGTGAAGGGTGGAAGGCTCGGCCTTATGCCTGGTGTTTTGTTCCACTCTTGCCGCCCTAGTTCTGTCATACCGGTGTTATGTTCCTGGATTTTGCGTTCCTAACGCGGTCGGGTGATTTATGGGACCCCCCTAACAGTTCGCTTTGAATAAAACTTGTCCAGCAAGGCCCAACCTTGGTTTTACCATTTGCCTCACCTAGCCCTTTTTCCCTTGGGATTCCGGAGCCCGAGGGTCATCTTTATTTACCCCCCCCCCCCCCGGGCCAGTGCTCGTTGTGTGTGTTGGTCCAAACTGTCAGCCGCCGGTGGCCACCAGGGGCAACTCTAGGCTCGCCTACCGGAAGTTTGGAAAATCCGGTGTGCCCTGAGAACAAGATATGTGCAGCTCCTATCAGGATTTGTCGGCACATCTGGGCGGCTTTGCTGGTCTTGTTTTACCATTGTCGAAATGTCTTGTAAACCGGGATTCCGAGACTGATCGGGTCTTCCTGGGAGAAGGTCTATTCCTTCGTTGATCGCGAGAGCTTGTCATGGGCTAAGTTGGGACACCCCTGCAGGGTATAAACTTTCGAGAGCCGTGCCCGCAGTTATGTGGCAGATGGGAATTTGTTAATGTCCGGTTGTAGATAACTTGACACCAGATTCGAATTAAAACGCATCAACCGTGTGTGTAGCCGTGATGGTCTCTTCTCGGCGGAGTCCGGGAAGTGAACGCGGTCTCTGGGTTATGTTTGACGTAAGTAGGAGTTCAGGATCACCTCTTGATCATTGCTAGCTTCACGACCGTTCCATTGTTTCTCTTCTCGCTCTCATTTGCGTTTGGTAGCCACCATATCATGCTTAGTCGCTGCTGCAACCTCACCACTTTACCCCTTCCCTTTCCATTAAGCTTTGCTAGTCTTGATAACCATGGTTATGGGATTGCTGAGTCCTCGTGGCTCACAGATTACTACAACAACAGTTGCAGGTACAGGTTTTGCGATGATCTTGACGCAAGAGCGATGTTGCTTGTTTTGGAGTTCTTCTTCTGCTTCTTCTTGGTCAGGATAGGTTCGGTCGGCACTGGGCTAAAGGTGGTGGATATTGTTTGAGTTTCTGTTTATGATTCACCCGTAGTCGGATGTTGTTCTTGTATGTTGTGTTGTTGTATTCAGGTGACATTGTATGTTTTGTATGTATCCCCATCTATTATGTAATGTTGATGTAATGATATTCACCTTGCAAAAGCGTTTCAATATGCGGGTCTATCCTTGGTGGGACCTTCGAGTTCCTTTTGGATAGGGTCGCATATTGGGCGTGATAGTTGAAGAACGGTGTAAAGTACCACATCGAATCCACCAAACTTAGTGGCGAACCCCTCACGCCTAAGACCGTTGCGGACAAGTGGACTCGTCAATGTGGAGTTCTTGTGAAGGACAAACTCCCGATCTCCATTCAAGAATGGAAAGAGCCAAAGACTAAACGTCCAGGTGTTACTTGGGTCGACGACAGAGCCAAAAAAGACCTTGTGAAATCTCTGATGGAACATTTCACCCTACCAGATCATTTCACTGAAGCAGATGTGGAGAAAGTCAAGGTCGCTGCTCTTAAGAAGATGGCAATTGCATTCAATACCCACAAGAAAACTGTATGGGCCAACTACCTCGCTAATGAAAGGAAGACTCCAGATTTCACGGGAACACTAGAGAAGCAAAGAGAGCACTGGGACGATTTCGTGACCTTCAAGGATTCAGAAATATCTAAGGAACGGTCGATGAAAAACAAGGCAAATGCCGCAAGAAAGACGCAGTTCCATAGGCTGGGTCCAGGTGGCTACGCGGTGGGATTGCCAAAGTGGGATAAGTCTGAGCAAGAGATGGAGGATGCAGGGGTCACTCCGGTTACCCGGCGCTGGCCCCCCAGGTGCAGAACTTGGTTCTATGCGCATGGGGGAGTGTTGGACCCGAAGACAGGTGAAGTTTCGCGGAAGGCAAGTCTAAAAGGAGCCAAACAAAAGATAATTGACGCAATAGATGAAGCTCAAAGGGGGGGGGTGTTGGAACGAGGACTACAGGAGCCATGCAAGAAGGAAGATGGAGGAGGAGAAGAAAAGGAAGCTGGAGGAGGAGCAGAGGAAGCAGGACGCAGAACGCCTTCAAGGCCTAGAAGCAAGGCATGCGGACCTGGCACTCAAATTCCAGCAGCAGCAACAGCAGATCGACTCACTTAGCCAGGAAAGGGGGTCTCAGCAGCGGCAGCAGCAAGCGGATGATCATCCAGCATTGGATAGCACCGTCCCATCCATGCCGAGAAGCAGCGTTGGTTCTGCCCCGGGCGACACACTACTAGATACATACCCTGTGGATGAGATCATAGAGAACACTAACTGCAAGCTACACTCCAAAATGAAGAACATATCCATGAAGGTGGCGGACGGCGTTGCTTTTCCAGTTACCCCCGAAGCAACCTACCATTGCATCCCGATTCCAGAGGGCTATGCTCGTGTCATGGTTGATGAAGTGGTGGATCCATATTCGGGGCTAACGCTTGACATTCCTGGAGGTGAAGACGAGCGCACACTGGGAGAGGCCATACATCGTATCATCCTATGGAGAAAGGATTGCATCATCTTTCGAAGTCCACCGACACCGCGTCATCTGCCGACTCCTCCTCGAAGTCTGCCACCGAGTCAGCAGACTCCCGCTCCTCCAAGTCCACGAACGTGTGAGACGACTCCTCCTCGAAGTCCGCCACCTCCTCCAAGTCCCCGAACGCGTGAGCTGACTCCTCCGGTTTCAAGCCCGGCACAGCGTCATGCCACTTCTCCGGTTTCAAGTCCGGCACCGTTTCAGGCCACAACTCCTGCTTCAAGTCCGGCACATCGTCAGGCCACTTCTCCTGGTCCAACTCCACGTCAGCCGTCTCCGCCGGCTCAGCAATCTCAGCAATCACAGAAGAGACATCCCGCAGCTTTGGTGCGTAGCGGTACGAGTCGAGGTAGTTCAGAAAGTACAGGTGGAGGCAAGCGATATAAATATGGTCCAAGCCTCGCTCCTCTTCCTCAGAGGCCTTACGACATGACTAAGGAGCAAAACACAGCCATAGTGCAAACCCAATTAGACGCCCATTTTGGACCGAAACCAGCACCGCCAATGGAGAAAGTGCCTGAGAAAGTAATTGACCACTTCATTCGTATGGCTAGAGAACCAGCTCCCAAGCTTGTTGACTCGGACTATGAGCGCCAAATCAGGAAGGCACATCGAGCACGACTACAGAAGGAAGTGAGCTCAAGCTCGATCCAACAAGCAGCTGGCAAAAAATGCGGGAAAGACGTTCCCCAGTTGGGAGAACAGGCGGCGCAAGCGATCCCCCCGCTTGTTGTGCCAACAACACATGAGAGTAGTAGTACGCGCGCCAAATATTATTGTGGGCAAACCGTTAGCGTTCCTAGCATGGCGATGTGGTAATAACAGAGGATCATATAATGCAGGCTCAAATGCTCAATATCTCTGTTGGACAACTCCTCGAAATCGAGCCCATGCCTACGCTTAAAGAATCGGAAATAGCATGCCAATGTGTCCGGGGCAAACCTTTGGTCCATCCAGACAAGGTCAAGGACCTCCCAACGAGAATGTATCAATTGCATCAATGGTACATGAACATTACCAAGATTTCCAATCAAGAGTCCCTCATGGTGAATGTCAAGCATGAGCATTATTACCATGAGAAAGCTCTGACTATTGAGTATCCAGAACTATTTCAGTTGTTTAATCAAGGCGCTTTCGACAAGTCTATAAATCGGTTGCTATTATGCGTAAGTGATTTTTTTCTGTAATTTAAGTCTCAAGCTAGTTATATAGTGATAATTTTGATCAATCATTACATTTAATTATCCTCACTATATTCTTTTTCTGTGGTATTATATGCTGGATGAAGATGTATGAAATGAAAAAAGCTAGACGCTATGGCGTTGGGTTCATTGACCCAAATACCATTAATCAGAAAATATGGGAGATTGAACATTGCCAAGCTGTTGTAGAGGAAAGCATGCTAGAGTTCTTGAAGCGCCTCAATACCAATAAAGATATACTACTTCCTTACAACTTCCCGTGAGTCACACTGTCTTGTACTACAAATTCTGTTTTTGCTTACTAGCTAGCTAGATGTTAATAATTAAGTGTATACGGTTTACGGTAGTTGATTAATTTTATGCACATGCCCGCTTAATTAAGACATGCAAACGTGTACGTATGCAGTTGGCACTGGGTCTTGTTAGACATTAAAGTTGAGGAAGGAAAAGTTGAATTACTGGACTCACTAACTAAAGAAAATAAAGACTACACCATCGTGAAGGGATAGTCAACAGATAATTTCAATCATTATTAACTATATCTTGGCCTATTAATTATTAGTTTGTCATTTCCTGATATTAACTATTTAATAACCCCTTTATTAATTTTCTTTGCCGGCGGGCAGGGCATGGGCAAAGTTCATCAAGGTGACTCCAGGCACGTGGCCAAAAAAGTTGTTTTGGCATCGACCAAAGGTAAGTAATTAAGTAGTACTAGCTAGCTATCATCTCTTTAATTCTTGTTTCAATATCATTAATTAATTATCATGCTTGATTAATCATTATCTGATTCAATTCCATTCTCGTAAAGGCCCTAAGGCAGGCGGCGGGGAATAATTTGTGTGCACTCTACGTTTGCGAGAAAATTCGCATGATGTCGTGCGAAAGGAGCAGATCTGATAGACAGGACTGGGTACGTTTTTGTCAGAACACTATTCACACCATTATCGATATCTAGTCACACAACTAACACACATGCATATTGATCTCCTTCTTAACAGTTCAGATCGGTGCGGGATAAGCTCCTATCATCGGACCGCATACAAGCACTTCAAGAGGAAATAGCCGGATTTTTGCTCGACCAGGTCATAGATCCCAAAAGAGAATACTATTACCCGCTACCGCCCCCATGAACCACTTGTCATCGTGCTCCAGAGGCACCAAGGCAACATGTAGGAGAAATTGTATATGTATATACATGTGTATGTGTGAATAGTTAATGGTGTTGGCTGTGAGAGATTCGATGATTATATATGTGTGTGTGTGTGTGTGTGCGCGCGCGCGCGGTTCTACGTACGAGAAAATCTATTTAATTATATATATGCATAACGTGTACAATTTGTAGTATCGTGAAATACCAGCAAACAAAAAAGAATTAAATGAAAAATAAAGCCAAATTGAAAACACAAAATTAAAGCAAAAATTAAAAGAAACACCCAAACATTTAGTACCGGTTGGTGTTACCAACCGGTACTAATGTCCTACACGCACCCGGGCCTGGCTCGTGCCACGTGTTTGCACTTTAGCGCCGGTTCGTGATTTAACCGGTACTAAAGGGGGCCTTTAGTCCCCACTCTTTAGTGCCGGTTCGCCAACCGGCACTAAAGGCCGTCACGAACCGGCACTAAAGCCCGGTTCTGCACTAGTGAGTCTATCAAAATATCCTTTTTAAGTTTATGCCATACTTTACTTTAGCTCGTAATATACCCTGACAGAAGGTACTATGATTCAGTTCATCGTTTGACTTGCTTACAATGACTATTAGAATTAATCCGAGGCGCACTCTCGATATACCAAGAACCAAGCAATCACACAAGCATATCATCGAAAATTGTTAACGAGGTTCACCGATATGGCTACAACCCCGGTGCCTGATTGCGGGTGGTGCTTCCCGTGACACCTCTATAATACCGCACACCGGCCATCAAGGCGCCAGCACACACCGTCAGCTCCCCCTGTGTGCCTCTTCTATTATGTATGCATAAATTACATCGTGTGTGTACCCTCATATTATATAAGAGGTATAGGTCCATGGATAGCAAAGTAGATACACGGGAGATTAATTAGGGTCAAACCATGAATGGACATGCATGCAAGCTCTGCTGGCCATGCTAGTCATGGAAGGACGGAGGAACACTCGGGCGCTTCGGCGTGGGATTTGGCCTGGACAGATGAGAGTAGAGATGACGAGGCCTCACAGCAGGGCATTTCCTAAACGGCGCCTTAAGCGCCCGTTTTAGGTGTTAGGGCAAACGGGCGCACACCCTCTTCTCCACGCTGGCCGGCCCATTTCATTTTCTTCCTCCTCTTTATTAAGGAGCAAAAATAATACGAGCGCGGTAGGAATTGAACCGTGACTTCCGGGTCATACGCACACTACGCTAACCACCACAGCCACCACACCTTTTGCGTCTCTCATCAGTTTTTTACTTCTTTTCTTCTTTCTTGTTTCTTTTTCGTTTTTTATTTTTTTTCTTGGAAGAGTTTCGTTTAGTTTTTTTCTTTTATTTTTTCGTTTTTGTTAGAACTGTTTTTGTTCCTTTTTATATATTTTTCATTTTTTCTAAATACATGAACATTCTCTTCAAATTTGTAAACTTTTTCTCAATTCGATGAACTTTTTTTCAAAGTTGATGGACTTTTATAAAATTCAATGAATTTTTATTTTTAAATTTGATAAAAAATCAAACACGGTCAACTTTTTTGAAATCCATGAACTTTTTTAAATTTCGATGAACTTTTTCAAATTTGAGGAATTACTTTTAAAATTTCGTGAACTTTTTTTCAAATTCGATGAACTAATTTTCAAATTTTATGAAATTTTTGTTCACCGTATTGAAGAAAAATGTTCACCATACATTGAAAAAATGTTCAGTGTGTATAAAAAAATGTTCATCATGTCTACAAATTTTGTTTAGCATGCACTCAAAAGGAGTTCATCGTATTTAAAAAAAGTTTTTATTTGTATTTGAATATTGTTCACCATACATAGAAAAAATGTTCAGTGTGTATAAAAAATGTTCATCGTGTAGAGAAATTTTGTTCAGCATGTACTCAAAAAAAGTTCAGCGTATTTTAAAAAAATGATTAGTGTTTCTTTGTATAATGTTCACCCTATACTAAGAAAATGTTCAATGTGTATTCTAAATTTGCTTTCTAAAAATTGTTCACAGTACACAAAAAGTATTCAAATTTCGAAATTTGTTCAGTTTCTGAAAAACATAGTTTGCGTTAAAAGAAAAGGAATACTCAAAATTTGATGAACTATATTCAGAATTGATGAACTATTTTTTTCAAATTCGATGAACTTTTTTCAGAATTGGTTAACTTTTTTTTCAAATTCGTCTTTTTAAAAAAATTGATGAACCTTTTCGAGTTCCATGAATGTTTTTTAAAATTGAACTTTTATTGCACATCTATGATTTCCCTTTTCTTTTTTACGTTTCCCTTTTCTGAAATGATTTTTATGGTACAGAATTTATGTCAATGTTGTACTAGAAGAAGTATTAAGTAGGTTTGTTTTTGGATTATAGACATGTAAGTGGTCCTAGTGCAGTGGTAACTGCACTGTTTCTTAAGGCTGTATATTTAGGTGCGTTGGTTCGAATACCACTACTTGCAATTATGTTTCAACCACGTTTTCTTTTTGGCGAGGTTGTTGGGCCGGCCCGCTAGGCGACGCGCGTGAGCGCCAGGAACATTAAGCCGCGCAGAAGGCGCCCTATAGGAGCTCCCTCGCAGCAGCCTATCTCCTCTACAAAATAAATAGTCGCGGTGGTGGGCCCAGTAAAAAATACCGGCCCAAAGCATCTCAAACCAGCCCAGCTGAAACACCGATACGTGGGAGCTCTTTTTAAATCCCAGACGTACGTGCTAAACCTAGCTAGCTCTGTAACCGGATCTCAGTCAAATAGCGATCGACGCCCGGCGGCTTGCGCCCTACACAGATCGCACGGGGCGCGCCATCGACGAAGCCAGCACAATGGAGCGATCTCCCCGACGAGCTTCTCCGCGAGGTCTACACCAAGATCACCGGCCTGCCACACCGTGTCCGCTTCGCCGCCGCGTGCAGGTCGTGGCGAGCAGCCGCAATCGCCATGAGGAGGACGGCCGGGTCCGAGCAGCCACCCGCTCTACCATGGCTTGTCTTGTCGAATTGTAAGGACGACCGCGACAACGGCAATATGAAGAGCGTGTACTGCCCGGAGGACGGCGGGGCCGTGCGCATCCGACTGCCGAGTGAGGCAATCGGCAAGCACCTGGTCGGATCTCACGACGATGGCTGGGTCGCCATGCAAGGGCCCAATCTAGAACTTGCAACCGTGAACCTGTTTTCTGGCATCCAGGTGCCCTTCCCCGCAAACAACATGCGCCAACGTGTCTCGGTCCGGAAGGTTGTCTTCTCAAAACCTCCCACCTCAAGACGCTGCATCATGGCTGCCAAGGTCTCCCACGTCAACGATATTGCTCTTTTCGATATCGCTATCGCTGTTTGCGGGATTGGTTATCCAGACAATGGATGGAGTATAAAAAAAATTGATGGACTACGTCCCGTCGACATAATATTCTACAATGGTCAACTCTATGGCATCACCATAGGAGAGCTACTCATGTTCGAAATAGGTGTGAACAAAGTCCATGGGCCGGTGATCATCGGCGAACCCCGCCGGTTGCAAATCCGAATGTGTAACGCCCCATTCGTGCACCCGAACTACATTGTTGAGTTGCATGGAAAGCTAGCATTGGTAGCGAGGACCTGGCATGGCATCAGCGGTGAACCTTCTTTCAAGGTGTTCAAGCTTGTTGACGACTCAACGACGGGGAATGCTGGCATGTGGGAGGAAGTAATGAGCTTGGGTGATTCCACTTTGTTTTTGGGGGCCCAATGGTCCAAAGCAGTGTACATCCCAACGACCGGACGCGGCGAGGTGCGGAGAAGCTGCGTCTATGCTGATGATGCGGCGTACTTGACGAGTTTCGACGGCCATGGTGACATTGCATATCCTTTGCAAGAGAGTAATAGTGTCATGTCGAGGATAAAATCAGTGGGATCTTATGAAGTTGTTCGCTCGCCTGGCATGTGGATTCTTCCTCCAAATTTCGAGCCTATCAAGACTAGTCAAGTGTATTCCGCAAAAAGAAAAAAGAAGAGACTAGTCAAGTGTAGGTCCTTTAAATTTATTCCTAGTGTATAAAATATTAGGGTGAACCTTTTACCACAAATTGGACTATATAGATTATGGAAATAGATACACTATACAAAGATGTATTTTAATTCTTTTTTTCGAGAATCAAGTCATATTTTACTATGAGGTATATATGCCTTGTTAAAATGGCCGCGGATAGTCTACAGAATGCTTGATTGGAATACTGTGTCAGGCCATAGAAAAATTACAAATCGCCATTATCATTTAGTTCCAAACTCCATTACGTTTAGTACCTTATTCGTTTTCGATTGAAAAGAAAATCACAAGTATTTGTTAGCTAGAGTGTTTAGGAGGCCCAGTATAGCACTACCAACAAGTTAACCCAACAAAAATAAAATTGATTCGTCCTTTTGCATCTTAGCTGCACGCGGTAACCCAACAAGATGTAATAAGAGCAAGGCTAGCAGAGTCATCATTTTGGCCAGATTGCCGTAATAACTGTTGTTATAGTGAATTTGGTCGAAAGACCGTTTTAGCAGAGTCGCATCCAGCCCTCAATAGCCATTATTTTTGGAGCACGCTCCAAACCAGGTCCGCGAGCCTCCATACTCGGTGGTTGTGGGAAGATATTTTTCCAGAAATGGTTAGGCGTGAACGTCATTTCTCCTTCCCGTTGTTCTTCCCGCTCACGCCGCCACCTCCCCTCCCTTGTCATAGCGCAACATTTAACCGCTTCTAGTCGTCCCCAGACCATGTTGTTAATGACATGGATGACACCTTGACCCCTGCGTCAGCTTCCAAGATTCCATTGAATTGGAGTTTTTTTCACTTTTATTGCATTTTTCTATGTTTTTTGTTTGTCCTTTTCTTTTTCTTAATTTTTTTCTTTTTTCGAACTCTTTTCATTTAATTATCTTCATTTTCTCTTTATTTTTATTTTTAAAATTCATGAATATTTGTTCAAATAGTTTTTTAGTTCAGGAATTTATTCAAATTCATGAATTTGTAAAAGTTGATGGGATTGAATTGACGGTCATTTTTTAAAATTTACACACTTTTTTTAATCCATGAACATCCTTCGTCTTAATGCATATTTTATGATTTTGCAAAATCATGAACATTTTCAAATTTGTAAATATTTTTCGTATTTGCAAATATTTTTCAAATAGTGAACATTTTTTAAATTAATGAAAATTATTTTAGGTTTGGTAATATTTTTAGTTCAATAACTTTTATTTAAATTCACGATCATTTTTTAATTAGGACCATTTTTTATTCACTAATTGTTTCAAACTCATGAATACTCTTCGAGTTGGGCAACTTTTAAAAAATACTAACATTACTTTGAATTCGTACACATTATTTTAACTTGGCGAAGATTTTTGAGAAAAAAAACATAAAACTGGGCGTAAACCCTAGAGGGGCCTACTTCCGGTGGGGAATGTATCTGGTGCACCGGTGCTTGTGGTGCTGCTGGTGCACCGGATGCCCATAGCGCGTTTAAAAATATTCAAAAATACTGAAAAAAAAATGAGCACATTGACACAACATCAATTCATGTTGTCGCAAAATTTCAACTCAAAATTTGAAACATTGCTCGAGGTATAAAAATCATAAAATTGGCACTAAATAGTGCACAACATAAGTTGGGCTTTAGATATGACCCATTAACACAATGAACCCAAATTTGTTATTTTTGTATCTCGTGCAATGTTTTGAGTTTTTGCGACAACATAGACAGACGTTATGCCAATGTGCTACCTGTTGAATTTTCTGTGCATGTGGGACCCTCTCATGGAGCTATATTGTCGTTGCTTTGCTTTGTTTTTGACTGGATGACTTAGTCTAATCACGCCTTGCTGGTGAGTGGTGACCGGTGGGTGCTACAATCTACCCAAATGGCATTGGTTTTCTCCAAAGGTTTCTCTTGTCCCTGTAGCTGTAGGATGACAGATCGCTAGTCGTGCAAGCAAGCAAGCAAGCAAGCAAGCAGAGAGATAGAGAGAGCGCGAGGATATGGACATCGCGCAGCCTGCAGGGGCGGATGCGGTGAAGCTTGTGGTGATGATCGTCCAAGCAGCTCAGACAGTTCGCCACAACAAGAAGACCTGCCAACAGCTCGTCAACCGCGCGCAGATGATCGGTGGCCTGCTGGAGAAGCTGCAGCAGGGCTCGGAGAAGATGCAGCAGCCAGAGATACGGAGCCCGCTGAAGGTGCTCTAGGGCGTCCTAGGCGAGGCCCACGCGCTCGTCAAATCCTGCCAGAACAGCAGCTATGTATACCAGTTCTTGATGGGCCGGAAGCAGGCTGATCAGTTCCGTGTTGTGCAGAATAAAATAGACTCGTATCTGCTGCTCTTCCCACTCATCAGCCACATCGAAACTGCAGCTCAACTGGACCAAATTCTGAATGCCGTACGGCCACAGGTATGCCAGTAACCAACAAAGTTGTTCTTTTTCCGGCCACGTTTTGTGCATCAAATAAATGCACTGGATTTGTTTTCTAAAGTGTGTCTGTGTATGAGTAAATTATATGGAGTATTAATGTGATGAGTGTGAAAAAAATAGATACCTATGTTGCCATTGCAGGCTGCCGAAGTGGTGCCAAAGTTACTTAGTGGCTGTTCAAACTACGGTGCTACTAAGTGCTCGTCTCGTGATGCCAGGTTAGAAATATGCGATACATTCCCAGAAAAAAAACAAGAATATATGCAATATACATGTCCTTTTGTTATAACATATGCCCTGTTTGATGCATGTTTATATGAAGATAATGAAAGATTCACTGCTAGTCTTTTCAAAAGAACAAATTTAACTCTGCACGTCAATTCAATTTGCAACTCATGGGAAATTTAATGAAGTTTTCAGGTAGGAATTTAAGAAAGAATAGCCTACTTGGTGATTTATATTCAGTAACATTTCTGTTGTAGTTCTTGTTCTAATCTTTCAATGATGTCTAGAAATCTATCCTCACAGAAAATATAAATGATGATTGTTGAATTTCTTAGCGGCTATATTTCCCTGTATGAAACTTGCGACGTAAACTGTGAGTTGAAGTATTTCCCCTGTCTATTGCGCTACTATGTCTTACACACGCACTGTCTGAATTGAACACAAACTCTAGAGTGGATTTCCACGTTGGTATTCAACTCAAAGTCTATCGGTTCAGACCCATCAAGCGTGACTATTTGATTATATGGCCACAGAAACGGATCCAACAACTAAAATAATTAGGATGATAGAATGTTTGATTTCTCGCATAGATTGCACAAATGGTAGTTTGCAATTACGCATCCTCATTCCTCAATTAATCTTGGATTTTTTTTAGTTATTTGGTTATATGTTTGCAAAGTTACCATGCAAGAGCAAAGCTAGAATAACAACACATGATTTGAAATATTTCCATTCGTTTTTACATTTGATAGAATTACTTTGTGTAAACTCCATTCATACAGTATCCAGTTTATGTACATGGCAGAGTTAGGTTTTGTCAAATTCATGAAAACAGTACACGACTGAACCTTCTATTGACCGTGATTTGTAGGGTAGAAAGGTTACATCTTTCTTTCTGAGATACTCATAATAATATTCACTGACCACACTATGTTCCTTGAAAGAATTTCACATTATATATTTTTATTGTTCTGCAATGACAGGATTGAAGTTTGTGGTATATCCGAAAGAGTTCACGCAATAAATGAGCCATTTGCTGTAAAGGAAAGCCAGCAAGCAGGTACTTCAGCAGTCCTATTTACTGGTTATATAGCGATATCTTATCCTCACACAATTCTTCAGCAGTCCTAATGTTGAAGTTTTCTTTACTACCTCGTGATCCCCCTGACTATATTTTCTAAATACCCCCAGTTGCCTAGACAATATACTTATGCTTCAACTATCGCTCCATGATACAACAATTCTTAGATGAGTTCTCTCTGTAGGCTCTTCAAATGTTGTCGAATCATTATCAACCAATCAAAGCAGAATGAGGCGCCGTTGCTGTGGAGAGCATAAGGAGTCACCCACAATTCATAGGCTTACTGGTGACGAAGGTATGGATGAGCTAGAAATCAGTAATTCAACATGGAAACTCAAGTCTTGCATGCAGGTTAACAGGTCCGGTGCATGCACTATACTAGTACAGTACAAATGAAGCTAGATCCACATCATTGTCACAATTTACCCTTATTCATTCAAATTTGTAATCTTATAGGTCTTACTGGAATGTTGCTTATTCAATCCCATTGGTCTATGTTATACTGGGACAAATCCTGAGAGCTTAGATTGCCACCATGAATCTCAAACTTGTTTTCCATAACAGGGTCCTTCAAGTTCAATTTCTTCCAGTTGGTGGATGCTACCAAAAATTCTGCCCTGCAAACCAGATTGGAAAAGGTACCTTTGGCTGTGTTTACAAGGTAAGATAAAGATTTTGTCAAAATCCGCCCCCCTAGACTTCCTTTTCCACCTCTTCTCAAGCGCCTTGTGTTTTTCTGAAGTTCCAGTTTATACTACATTAATTTTGAAAGGAGATAGTCAAATCACAGGTACCAAATAGCATCTGAACTGAAGATAATCACTTGCATTACCGTATTGTTCTTTAGGTGCCTCAGTCAGTTTGTTCCTAAGGATTGATCATCTGCATTTGTTGTTTGCATTCAGGGTCGACTACGTGATGGACTTGAAGTTGCAATCAAAAGACGTTCTGAAGTTCCTCCGTCACCTAGTAAATTGGATTTCCAAACTTTGGAGTTTAGCAATGAGGTTTGCTTTCTTCCTGAACTTCAGCATACCAATATTGTCAAACTTCTGGGATGCTGCATCCATGGAGCAGAGAGAGTTTTGGTCTATGAATATATGGCCAATGGAGGCTTCGATACCTTCGTCTTTGGTACATGCTCATTCTCACCAGTCACCAGTGGTTAATTTACTTTGGATTTCGACCAGATTTTCTGTGACCATCTAGTAATCTCCTTGGCTTAACATCTTTTAGGTGCAAGAACAAAAAGGGCCTATCTTGACCGGCCCACGCGCTCCAAAATAATGAAAGGGGTGGCTGAAGGACTTCTGTATCTTCATAAGCAGTGTGGGCTATACATTATACATGGAGATCTAAAGCCAAGTAACATTCTCTTGGATTCTGACATGAATCCCAAGATCTCTGATTTTGGCATAGCTAGGAAGTATAGCCCCGGTGTGGATGAAGAGTTTACTGACCGCGTAGTGGGCTCGACGTAAGATGTTATTTGGATTCTGGTTGATATATACAGCAAAGTTCCATTTCATATTTTCATTTTTCTGAATAAGCCCATTTTATTTCCATGTTTCAGTGGTTTTATTGCCCCAGAATTTCAGAAAAGAGGACTTTTCTCAACAAAGTCTGATGTGTATGGCTTTGGAGCATTGCTTCTTGAGGTCATCAGTTGCAAGAGGTGCTTCTCACTTTCAAGTGGAGCTGATTATGGTGCTTTGAATAAGAGGGTAAGTAAAACCTTTTGAATCATATGCATGTGCCTCTCCCAACTGTCCACTTAATGCTACTCATCTGCACTACCAGTTGCTTCTGAAATCACCATCTGTAATGAGTTCTGTGTATCACCTCAGGCCTGGGTATTATGGGGTAGAGGAAGATTGATGAAGATTGTCGACCCTCACTTACGCGGTGAATCTCATGCGGTAGAGGAAGAATGATGTTTCCGCATCGCCATAATTCATTTATTTATTTTCATGGGAAATCACCATAATTCATTTATTTATTTTCATAGGAAATGACCATAATTTCATTACCACACAAAACCTATCCAATTGAACAAGATTGGTCCAAACTAGTCACTCCATAGTGAAGAAGCATTAGCATAATTAATAACCTTGCAGCCCCAAACTCTATTTCTATCTAATGTTTGTATAGTTCAAACCTAGCAAATTGTGGTGGTTGAAAACTGTGAGTAATCGCATAGCTTCGCAACAGCCAAAACAAAATCATATCGGCTGATAACACCTACTGATAAAAGCATAGAGGTATAAAACATGTCGACGTGTGCCATTCACATCAGAAAAGAAAAATATGACAAGTACCTCACATGTGCTAACAACTCCTCTCCAGATGGTTATTATCCTTGCTGTGGGTGGTGGCAGGGCCAGGTGTAGGCGTGTAGCACTACAAGGTTTGAGAGGGGAGCTCAAGTCAAAAAATGCGCAAAGATATGCTGGCATTATGATTATTGACTAATTTTCCTTGGTGTAGTTAAGCAAAGCAAATATAATATTTTCTTCCTCATAAATTAAAAAAATGGAGCAGCAAACTGCATATGAGAGCAAATACAAATCTTTGTACGCTATTGGCATGATTGATGTGAGTTGCGGTTTCATTGTTTATTGTTTTAAAATTATATCCAAAGTGAAACATCATCGAAAGTTAAATCACCGTGAAGCATCTTTCAGTGGTACGGTGTACATTACAGACATCATTCTCTTCTACCAAATTATTAAGATGTCAAAAACAAAATGGCAGAGAGGAGAATGTTGTTTTCCACATCACCACAATTCATTTATTTATTTTCAAGGGAAATCACCATATGTTCATGAACACACAAAACCTTCCCAATTGAGCTAGATTGGTCCAAACTAGTCACTGCATAGTGTAGAAGCATTAGCATAATTAAAAACGTTGCAGCCCCAAAATTGTACTTCTATCTAATGTTTCCATAGTTTGAACCTACCAAATTGTGATGGTTGAAAACTGTGAGTAATTGCATGGCTTCGCAATAGACAAACATAAGCAGCTGATAACACCTACTAATAAAAGCACAGAGGTGTAAAACATGTCCACGCGTGCCATTCACATGAATTTTTTTTTATGACAAGTACCTCAGATCCGCTAACGACTTCTCTCCAGATTGTTATTATCCTTGCTGTGGGCGGTGGCAGGCCCAGGTGTGGGTGCGTAGCACTACAAGGTCTGAGAGGGGAGCTAAAGTCAATAATGCGCAAAGATATGCTGGCATTACGACAATTGACTAATTTTCCTTGTTGTAATTAAGCAAAGTAAATATAATATTTTATTCCTCCAAAATTACATAAATGGGATAGCAAACCGCATATGAGAACAATACAAATGTTTGTACACTATTGGCATGATTGCCATGAGTTGAGGTTTCATTGTGTATTATTTTAAACTTATATACAAAGTAAAACATCATCGTAAGTTAAATCACTGTAAAACATCTTTCACTGGTAGGTGTACATTAGAGACAGCATTCTCCTGTACAAATTATTAAGATGTCATGAACAAAATGACAGCGAGGAGAATGTTGTTTCCACATCACCATAATTCATTTATTTATTTTCATGGGAAATCATCATATTTTCATGGGAAATCACCATCAATTGAGCTAGATTAGTCCAAACTAGTCACTGCATACTGGAGAAGCATTAGCAAATTGTAGTGTTGTAAATTGTGAGTAATTGCATGGCTTCGCACCAACCAAAACACAATCAGCTCATAACACCTACTAATAATAGCATAGAGGTATAAAACATGTCGACGTGTGCCATTCATATAAAAAAACAAATATGACAAGTACCTCAGATCTGCTAACAACTCCTTTCCAGATGGTTATTTTTTTCTCCAGATGGTTATTGTCCTTGCTGTGGACGGTGGCAGGCCCAGGTGGAGGCGTGTAGCACTACAAAGTCTGAGAGTGGAGCTAAAGTAAAAAAAATGCGCAAAGATATGCTAGCATTATGATTATTGACTAATTTTCCTTGTTGTATTTAAGCAAAGCAATGAAATATTTAGTTCATACTAAATTACATAATTGGAACAACAAACTGCATTTGAGAACAAATACAAATGTTTGTAAAGTATTGGCATGATTGACATGAGTTGAGGTTTCATTGTGTATTGTTTAAACTTATATCCAAAGTAAAACATCATGGTAGGTGAAATCACTGTAAAACATCTTTCACTGGTACAGTGTACATTACAGACAACATTCTCCTCTACCAAATTATTAAGATGTCATAAAAAACGGCAGAGAGGAGAAAGTTGTTTCAACATCACCATAATGCATTTAGTTATTTTCATGGGAAATCACCATAATTTCATTAACACACAAAACCTATCCAATTGAGCTAGATTGGTCCAAACTAGGCACTGCATAGTGGAGAAGCATTAGCATAAATCATAACCTTGCAGCCCCAAACTCTACTTCTATCTAATGTTTATATAGTTCAAACCTAGCAAATTGTGCTGGTTGAAAACTGTGAGTAATTGCATGGCTTCGCAACAGCCAAAACACAATCGGCTGATAACACCAACTGATAAAAGCATAGAGGTATAAAACATGTCTACGTGTGTCATTCATATCAAAAACATTGTCACAAGTACCTCAGATCTGCTAAAAACTACCCTACAGATGGTTACTGTCATTACTGTGGGTGGTGACAGCACCAGGCGTAGGCGTGTAGCACTACAAGGTCTGAGAGGGGAGCTAAAGTCAAAAATGTGCAAAGGTATGCTGGCATTACGACTATTGACTAATTTTCCTTGTTGTAATTAAGCAAAGCAAATTTAATATTTAATTCCTGCTTAATTACATAAATGGGACAGGAAACTGCATATGAGAACAAATACAAATGTTTGTACACTATTGGCATGATTGCCGTGAGTTGAGGTTTCGTTGTGTATTGTTTTAAACTTATATCCAAACTAAAACATCATTGTAAGTGAAATCACTGTAAACTTCTAATCAGTAGACTGACTACTAACCACTCAAATAAATAAGCTTTAGCTAAATGCTATGCGCCAAACTTGGGCATTTCCATATGTAAAATAAGTTGTCTAAATATATATGACGCCATAGCTCAATCAACATTCACACCCTAGGCTTAAAATGTTTGATTGTACACAATGGATATTCTTCAAGTGCACACCGTTCATGCAACTGAAAAGCTAAAGTGTTTAACTTGACATACATATCTGAACTGCAGATATCCACCAGAATAAAAGATTGTGGGAGAATCCAGTAAAAAAAGGATTGTGGGAGAGGAACTTCATATATTGTACCCGATGAATGCAAGTTGAATTTAGTTCAGGAAAGCATATGCAGATCGGCAGCGGCGGAGGTAGACGAAGATGCCAGGGGGGCTAAAGAGATAACATGAATCCTTGCGGGGGGTATTTTCTTGTATTTAAGATCCTAAAATAATTTTTTCTTCAGTGATTATATGAAGGCTGCCCCCCCCCCCACACACACACAATGATGCACATAGCTCCGCAGTTGCAGATCGCGTATCCTGGCAAATCTCTACTATTAAAGGGGGATCGAACGTCGTGATGGTTCGACCTCCCCTCTTATCGATACCTCCTCCCACCCCACGTACGATACCTTCTCTCACGGTCCCACCCATCGCTTCTCCCCTCCCCGCCCGAGAAAAAAAAAGGTAAAAACAAAACCCACGATCAACGAACGCACGTCCCACACGCACGCAAATTCCTCATCTCCCGTACCCGTCGCTCCCAATCCCGTCTCTCTCTCCGCTCCCCAGAATTTTTTTCTCCGGCTTCCGCACCACGGTCGCGGCGCTGACCGTCGGCGATAGGAGTCCCATCAAGAAATTCTCCATTGGTGTACAACGCCTTTGCCTGCATCGCCGGGGTGGTCGTACTCGTCCAATGGCACGTCGGCACCGGCGGACGTGTTGGCCGCTGGGAACGCCACACTCAGGGACGCCGTCGGGGCGGGGTTCTCGGTGCCGCAGAAGGCCGGCGACGGATGGTGCGGCGAAAAGCGAGGCCTCGAAGGCGCTGCGGGCATGACAGCGGGGCGCCAGAATAACACATGCATGTTCTTCTACCCGGCGGTCAGGCTAGCAGGTCGTTTCCTACTCGTTCGTCAGGTTCAGGTACCCAATAGTTGCTAATTCCCGACCAGTCCATTTACAGGTGATGAAAGACTTCTTTTCTTTGATGATGACACTTCATCTACAAGTACGTATGACTCTTTGTCTATAGGAAATCAGAACGAATTAAGTATGATAGTGGCATAAACACAAATCATATTCTCTACTCCATACTATGTTTGAATCGAAGCCGTGTCTGACTAGAGACAGAACTTGTTTATTCCTAGCTACCTTTCCTTTTTTATACAGATTTATTTTCACATTGGTTTTTGATCTTTCTGGACCAAAGAAAGCAAACAAAAAGGCAATAGCAATGGCAAGCACATGAAATACTACTGCCTTACTTGCCAGTGCTTTTCTTACCGAAATCCATCGTGTACATGGAACATACAAATAAATACCAGTGCTTTTCTTACCAGTGCTTCTCGTCATGGTGCCGTTCAAGTAAATACGCAAGAGGAGGCGGTACATATGACCTCCTCGTCTGGGCTCCTCAAGTACAGTAACTCTGGCGGGACACCCTGCTCCACAGGCAGCAACAACCTGGAGTCCGGCAGTGTCCACAAGCCGCAGACACACCAATTCACCTACGAGGAGCTGGAGGTGGCCATCGGTGACTTCAGTGACATCCGAGAGCTCGGCGACCGGCGACGGCTTCGGCGACATGTACAAAGGTAGATAACTGGCGCGATCTCGCTATTTCCTTGCACTCATGAGAACGGAGTGGGTAAGCATAACGTGTACTCCATGGGGGTATAGGGATCTCACAAAGTGTGTGCATGTTCCATGTAGATTTTCTGTGAATTTTTCCAAGATATGTTGCTCAAGGCCACTGAATGTAAACATGAACGAATTAGAGTTTTGTCTGGCTAATTTGAGATACTTGGTGCCCTGTTTTCAGATAACATAGCACTTCAGAGGTAGAATAACCTTAATTATGATTTATATGGAAACTGGCCATAGCCCTGTACTCAGATAGCATAGCGCTTTGGTGGTAGATAACTCCAAGATAAGGCTAGGTAGTATTTTTCTTTTATGTGGGAGAAGGCTAGGTAGTCGTAGCTTTAATAGAAGAGATTAGTATCTTAATCCGTTGCACAATGTGTCATGTTATTTGTTTCTTAATGACATAGAGGATGGATGTATAATTGAGGTATATCACAATATTTATAGTGATTACAAAGTCCTCTTCACAAAGTCCTCTTCCCATACATTGCATTGTATATGATTATGTCATCTGATCTGTTTTCTCTTGACATGGGTAATTGCACCGCCATCCTGATATTTTTTTTAAAAAATGATGGATCTATGATTGTGAGAGTAACCGCACCATGAACGGAATAAAGTGGCGTGACTAAAGTCAGTCAGATAGCAGGATCTTTATTCCTACGATAGTGGCAATGAATCTGGTCAAGAGTTATGATTGTGCTTCAGTTTATTCATTTTAGAATTTATAAATTTTTGGGAGAGTTTATATATGTTGTACATGGATATGAAGAGTAAGAGTGCTGATCGTTAATTATGGTCCGACCATGTATCTAGCTAGCACTTATCTGAATGTAAGACAGTAACCTGAAGATGTGTTCTCGCTCTTTGCCTCGATCATATTTTGTCTTTTTTCCGATAGCAGCCATCTATAGATAAGACTGTCATTTGAAGGTGCTACGTGAAGTCAAAGCTGATGTTTCTTTTGCTACCATTAGTCTGATTTTTTTTATTATGTATCTCGCCAACCTAATAGATCATACATTAAGGAGTGCCTCTTCAACAAACTGTTATGTAGCATGCTATATTTCTTTTCACTGAAATTTTTTACTGGCATCAAAATATTTTATTTGTGATTTGTGATCCTCTTCCTAATCGCACTAAATTATATCAACAAGTTGTACAATCTCCCTTTCCCTCGCTTGGTTGTTCACAAAAACATTTGTATGTTCCTAATTGATATATTATGCTAGCGGTAGTTCATCCTTCCAGTTTAATATAAAATTCGTCTAGATTTACAAGTTTGTGGATAAACAAAATGTTAACTTTATTTAGACATACGCCTGGAGGTGGACTGTAGCGTTGAGAGTGTGAGCCGAGGAGGATAGTGGAGTGCAACTGTTATAGCTAAAAGGTGAAGCCTAGGGGGTGGTGTTGCCGCTCATCGTCGCCAAATGTCAATGGTGTGCCGATGTTGCCAATATTTGTCAAGTAACATCCACGACGGCAAGAAATTCTTAAAGTTTGAGAAGCGAATCGAATAAAATGAGCCCGTAGAAGACAAGCAGAAGGAAGTAGGATGTGCACGGTGATAGGATGGGAATATCTAGAAAGTGATGATAACACACCTTGAGAGGTATGAAGACGAGATGAAGATGTGTGCGGCAGGAGATAACACACCTTGATTTCAGCTGGTGTGTGCATGCATTGTGAAATGAAAATACCATTTTATTATAGGTTTTATTTTTCTGTTTAAATCTGTTAGAGAGTTTGTTCTGTTGAATTAAATGACGGGTAACACAAATAGAAGACCAACAATAATGTACATACACTGTTGGATCATCTTTGACATTGTTCCGGTATTGGGTTGTACTACCTCTGTCCTGGTTTATTAGTCCCCTTTGTATTCTGTGCCAAAATTTGACTTTAAAATTTAACTAACAAAATGCTAATGCATGTCACAAAAAATAATAAAATTGAAAACTATGTTCAAATACGAATCCAATGATATAATTTGTCATGACATGCATTAATATTTTGTTAGTTAAATTTATAATCAAAATTTGGCACGAATGCAAAGGGGACTTATAGACTAAGACGGAGGTAGTAGTCCATGAGAAGCACTCGTCTAAATACCCAAGTCCATGCTATCACTATATGGAGTTATCGTTTCACATCATATTTTGTGTCCCGTGGCAACGCACGGGCATTCGACTAGTGCAAGTAATGTATCAAAGACCAAAAAGAAAGAAGGTGGCCCTTTCATTAAACCTACCAGAAAAGAAGATGATCGTGGGAGAGGAACTTCTCATGTGAAGCTGAAGTGTTTTAGACTTTTAGGCCGCGTTCGGCTCCTCTCCGCTCCCTCCACTCCGCTCCGGAGCGGACCAGGTGCTAGCTCATTTTCACGGAGCTGCAAAAACTGAGCTCCACTACTCCACGGAGTCGGAGTGGTGAGAAGGGATTCCGAACAGAGCCTTAGTTTTCCAGTTGCATGAATCCTTGCCCGAAAAAATTCAGGGCCCTGGCGAACGCGGACGCAGAGGCGACCGCATGGTTTAGGACGAGTATGTTAAAATAAACCACGCATATGTGCGTGTGCGCGTAGCCGTGGCTGGCTAGCTACATGCATGGCGGGTCGTGTGGTCGTTGGAAGAGGTTGAACCTGGGCGTGCATGCAGGTAGTGGCTGGAGCGGTGTGCATGTGTGAGCTAATTAGTTAGTGCTGTTAGTGGCCCCGGGTGACGGACGGTGCGTGTGCTCGTGTGCGTGTGCACCTGGTATAAAATCCTCCTATTGTATACTGATGTAAAGCGCCGGGTATGTGCCCAGTAAAATAAGACCTTTCGTGCGGGTCAAGGCGCCGTCCGTGCCGCTGGGCGTTTGTGTGTCGGAAAATATTTGTGTCCCTCTTTTTTCACCTATGTCTGTGTGCGAGAGCGAGGTAGTCCAGGGTTTGTACCAACATTTTTTATTTAGAGCCACAAGATTCGGGGCCATGCGGACGCGGACGCGGAGGCGGCGCGCGGCGGCCAGGAGGACTCGACGCCGCGACGGTGATGTGCGGCGAGTCTGACAATGGTGGCGTTCGCTGACGGCGGCGTGGTGAAGCTCCGAGCTGTGTGTCGGCCTATGAAGGTGCGAATCTGAGTAGACTCGCGTTTGAGCGCGACGGCAGGCGTGTGTCGCCGGCGAAAAAAGAGCTCAGCGTATATCGCCGGAGGCAAAGAAGTAGGCACGATGATGACCGGCGTCAGCGCGCCAGGTCGAGTCGGCGGCCGTGACAACGATGACAAGAGCTGCAACAATTCAGGCAACGGCAAGTCAAAATTAGGAGAAAAGATGTTAGTACTAATTTTGATGCATGTAGTTAGTTAGTTAGAGGATTGACTAGTCTGGTGTATGCGTTGTGACTGAGCGTGCGTGCGCCGCGGAGGATGGCATGGGCGCTAAGTCCAGCAGCTTCAGAATCGGCCTTATCGGCTAGCAGCATGCATGCATGAGTTGTCAGCTGGATGAGGCTAGTGGCCTGTGTGGTGGCCGTGTGCGTGTGTGCGCCTCTGGGTATGAAAACCCCCACTGCGTATTGATGTATTGCGCCGGTGTGTTGCCGAGCCACGGTGACGGTATGAATCGAGCCGAGATATGTGGCCAGTAAAGTAAGACTGTTCGTGAGGCCGAGGCGTTGTTTGTGCGGCGGGGCGTTTATGCGTCGAAAAATATTTGTGTTCCTTTTCTTTCACCTATGTCCGTGCGAGTGTGAGAGCGAGGTAGTCCGGGGTTTGTCCCAACACACAACATATTTCACTTTATTCTTTTACCCAGTCCACAAATTTACGATCAGCAAAGCTAATTAATCAGAGAAAAGGAAAACACCTTCTGCAAGGCATAAAGGTACAATTGTGTAAGCTTAGAAACAAATCAAAGAGTTGTACCTTAATGTCGCTTATTCGACCTCTATTGCACCCCTGACAACATAAATCGGAGAGGGACGGAGGGGGGATGAAAGAACACACTGCTTTCACTGAGAGAGAGAGAGAGAGAGAGAGAGAGAGGAGGGGGGAAGAGAAAGACGCGTGGGGGGAGTGATAGAGGACGATGAGGGAGAGAGATGAAGAGAAACAAGCAGCAAGCCCCAGTATTTATTTTTCGAATGTTGACAGATGCTCTGTCAAATTCATCGATTAGAAGGGAAGGCCAGTTACAGAGAGCACCCAAGAAGGGTACGGAAAGCAAAAGAAAAGAAAGTCAGCAAGTGCCGGAAAAGAGAAACAAGCCCCAGTATTCCATTGTCTAATCTGAAGCTTACTTAGAAAGTTTTGGGTAGAGGCATGAGGAAAATGGAGCCTAAAGGATGACAACGTGGTGGGTACACTTGTAGTTTAAATGTTCTTGCGTTCTTGCGTAAAAAATAGAGGGGTACTTAGGTGTCAGCTGTAAGATGATTGTGGGAGAGCAACTTCCCAAGTTCACAAAGTGTTGTATGTGTGTGAGAGAGAGGGAGATGGGGGGGGCACAGCCCCTCAGGAATCTACGTAGCTCAGTCCCTGCGTGCACCCCCCATTTGTGAATCGTGGTTTCTTCTACATGGTGTAATAATATTCAGGTGCTTTTGTGATGATCCATATATAAATTTAATATAGCCACGGTTCTCCGCAAATTAAACATAGATAGCAGCGACAGATGACTGAACTTAAGTTACTGAACTGAACTAGTATCAAAAGGTTGCATGATCTAGAGAACATAGATGAACTAAGCGCCTAATATGAGCTCAGCTTGGATCAACAACACAACTGAAATCATGTATGCTGGATTGCTGGTTCTATCTTCAGTAGAGCTAATCAAAAGAACAAGAATGGACAACACAAGGCAAAAAGGTATGGATGAAGAGGAACATCAAGCAAACCGTGCCTGAATCTGATTGATGCTCCCAAACCCAGATAACAAGCATGTAGGAAGACTACCAAACATGTTAGTGACTATATAGCTTCATTAGGGGTAATGTACTAGTGCAATGTTGACATACATCTTATATCTATGGGACAACCGAACCAGTGGTTTTTCCAAGCTCGAGCTACATGAGACCCTTTATCTAGACCATGCATTTGCGTTGAGATTTGTGCAAGGTACAGCAACTGTCAGAAGGATTGCAGGCCTACTTCCGCATCCAGGCAATAAATCAACATGAGCATCCTCTACATAAAGAAACATTATTATTGAGAACAAGAGTATATATCCTGCATGCATTAGCGAGCGACCACAAAAACTGAAAATCACACAACTTAGCCAGCGCCTTGATTTCTCTTCTCATAAATTAATCGACTGTGCAGAGATTGAGAGAAAAAAAACCTTTAAATATCTTACTTTCCTCATTAGACCCACAGGCTCAGTCGCTTGTCTTTTCACTCACATCACATGCTACAGTGCACTCTTTTAAAACAATCCTGTCCGGAGTATTATAAGCCGCTGAACGCCACAGGTCCGGGCCTCGTGAACATGGGCGGAAGCTGCCAAAAAGGCTGGACCCATGTAGACTAGGCTGCAGTACCTAAACCTACCTCGCGTTATTGTGAATCGGGCCATGTCCACTTCTGCTAATGACCTGACATGGTCAGAGGACTGGGCTCGGTGTGCTTCCAGCTGCACAAATCTCAACGGCAATAGACGACCGTGATACAAGATGCCGTGTAGCTCGAGCTAGCATACAACTTTCCGCCGAACCAAATTGCAGTTTCAGTGCACGTCAAGATTGGTATTTGGATTGTGGACTATGTGTTTAATCATTTTATCCGGTGGCATCTGCTTCAATCATCGGATAGTGTGCATCCCTAGTTTGTTAATCTTGTTCTGCATGGCCTAATAGTTATCTGGTATGGTTGTGAATCGTGATAATCGATCCATAGTCACCAAGAAACTCATGATGAATTGCATCGGGCACATTATGATGTCCTTTTCGCAGCATGTTTGGTAATCTTCAGCCTCATATTGTTTTCTATGTAATCTTGTCCCTGCTAGCTAGTTCTTGGCGTTAAACACAAGATGAGGTTGCACTATTGTTTTTTTTTTGAAAAGAAGGATAACCCTCAGCCTCTGCAACGAGTGATGCATAGATCCATCTTTATTGTGTTACTAAACAGAGTCTGACAAAATAAATAAAAGGATCAACCCAAAGCCACATTCCTGACGATCTATGTCACTACACCTACAAGCTTGATAATGTGCTCTGACCTCACCAATTCACACCATCTAATCTGCTGGCCTCACGAGGCCGCCTGCGGTGAGCCGAGAGCACGAACAGGTCTAGCCGATCCACAACACGCACTGCATGCGCACGCTCTTCGATCCGCCAACGTCATCTTTCACCGTCCCATCTTTAGGGTATCATCACATTGACCTTGGTTGTGCTATGAATTGTGCATGATATCCCAACATATTCTATTGAAACGCCTAGTGAGTCAGATAGGAGCAAGATACATTTACTGTCCGTGTACATGTGCAAGAAATCTACGCTTATCATAGTGGTATCTTATTTGTGGACGAACGAATAAAATCGGACATGGCGAAATTGGGATTCTGGACGTGCTACTATGTGTTTTAATCATGTTTGTGATGACCTATATTTGTTCTGATCATAGGCTAGCAATCTATATCAATGGCGTGCAACCCAGATTACAAATCATGTTTCTTCTGCATGGCGTAACAATATTCTAGTGTGTTTGTGATGGTAATCCTCCTCCATGCCTATTATCCGGGTCTGGGTGCATCGATCAGGCATGATGTCCCTGTTCATTCAACATGTTTGGTAACCTTTTATGATTCAATCAACCTTTTGCATCAAGGAAGGTCGCACAAAAAAGTGGATCGGGAGCCGTCCGAGTCGCTCCGGAAAAAGTGGATCTCCAATCTGTTACGTCTGTCAGAATCAGATAACAGGGACGTTTTTACACGGGCTGTGATCAGGCCTGCAAACCGACCTACGTACTACCGCGCGCGCTCTATAAAACCATCCCATGGATCCACCGATATCGAAGCCAGTGCCAGCTCGCCACATCGTTCACATCGCACACACGATGCCATTGTCACCGCCGCCACCGGCGGCGGCGGCGGCACCACGAAGCCGTCGATCCAAGAAAAAGACACGGACGTACCACGTGTCGGTGTTCTGGTTCACGCCCGTCCCGCTGCCGGAGAGGGACTGGGCGGAGCTGCACCCGGACCTGATCTCCTGCATCCTCCACAAGCTCGACCAGGCCGAGCTCCTGCTTGGCGGCGTGGCCGGCGTGTGCCGCTCCTGGCGGCGGGCCGCCCGGGAAGAGCCGGAGTTGTGGCGCTGCATCGACCTCCGCGCCGGCCTGTGGTTCGTCCCGCCATTCCACCCCAAGTTCAGCCTCGAGGCCATGGTACGGGCCGCCCTGCGGCTTAGCCAGGGCCAGTGCGAGGCCTTCCTGACCAACCTCGCCGACGATGATATCCTCCTCTTGCTAGCCAAGCAGTAAGATTTCTTCCTTATTTTCTTTTCCTAATTAATTAATATCGGTATCGATAAGTCCCGAACATCCGAATTTTTGATTCTTGCTCCGAACTGCCTCGTTGCCGTCCATTTCCCCAGCACTAATCGCTGCACATAGGGCTGCCACGTCATTTTTTTGCAATCGTCCGGGCTGGGTCGAGAGCGACCGAACGAAAGCACCACACATTCCCTTATCCATTCCTTCAACCACACCCACAGCCGCACACTCCAGTGCTTGATACGCAGGAGTTGCCGGGCGGAGGAAAGCGGTGGCCGGCGGTTCCCGGCGTGTGCCGCGGCAGGGAGCGGTGACTCCGGCGAGTCCCGGCGAGAGGCGGAGGCCCGGCGGCAAGTTTTCCTGGGCAGGGAAGCGTCTGAGACGAGGGGCGACGCGTTGGGACTCCTCTCCGACAGCGGACTTGTCATCCACGGGATATCACTGTGGCCGGAGGAATCTCACTCCTCAGGATACCGAGCAGGTCGACGGCGACCATATCCCCACCGAGACGAGCGGCAACCCATGATTTCCGAGATGGTCGTGGGTGTGGAAGATGTTGAGCGGCATGGTTGGGCTACAGTGATGCCTGACGCCTCCTCTGCTGCTGAGCATGGTTGTTGAGAACATCCACAGCTTCTGTCATGCTCTTTTTTGGCAAATTTTACTTCATTTTTTCCATGACAAAAATATTATTATTTACACGGAATTTTTTTGTTTAAGTTGCCATGGCAATTTTTAGTTTAAGTTGACATGGCAAATTTTATTGTAAAGAGCATGGCAATTTTTGTTTACAATATGATGACAAATTTACCTTTTCCAGAACATGGCAATTTTAACTATGTAACAAGGTAAATATACTTGTATAGCCATGGAATTTTTTAATTTATTTCCATGTCAAAAGTACTCCATTTTTTGGCAATTTTTATTCCATTTTTTAGTCCATATTTTGCCATGGAAAATTCTTTAATTAACATGTTCAAAAACATGCAAACTTGCCATGGTAAACTTGTAGGTGTTCAAAAACATGGCAAACTTTGCCATGACAACTTAAGATGTTAAAATACATGCCATGAATTTTGTAGATGTTCAAAATTTTGTGAAACTTGCCATGGCACTTTAAAATGTTCAAAAATATGGCAAACTTTTTAAACTAACATGTTGAAAAACATGCAAACTTGCCATGGAAACTAAAGATGTTCAAGAACATGGCAACGTTTTAGATGTTTAAAAACATGGCAAATTGCCATGGCAATTTGAGATGTCAAAAACATTTGCAAACTTGGCATGGCACACTTAATATGTGCAAAAACATGGCAAACTTTTTGTTTTGTAATTTAGTTTGCACAAAAACATGGCAAACTTCTTTTGCTAAGATGTTCAAAAAACATGGCAAACTTGCCATGGCAACCAAAGATGTTCAAAAACTTGGCAAACTTGCCACGGCAACTTCTTCATTTTTTTGTGAACTTCATAGTGATGGCAGCTTTTCGTATTGTAAAGATGCAGATTTTGCCATGACTTCTTCCTTTTTTGCGCCATTTATGAAAACACAAACTTGAACATGGCAATTTCTTTCATAGAATGGCAAAAGAGCATGGTAATTTTGCTATGCAGAAGTCTATTAGTTTATTACTTACAGAAAAACTGGGCTCTTTTACTAGTCATAACTTAACACGCAGTGGCGGATCCAAGAATTCAACTTTGGGTGTTCAAAATTTCCTCACCCTAGTAGGGAAGCCCATTGGTCCACGGGAATACAAATTGTTCACAATAGCAACAATATCTCAAAAGACGATTTTTTTAGAGAGCGAGGGAGAGGGCAGCTGCGTCCAAGTCGATGTCCGCGCGCGAGCGCGCCGGTCGATCTGAGGCAGCGCTCCCCGCTTCTATCCTCCGCCGCTTAGTACGACGACGAAGACAGATGCGCGGCGCCTCCGCCACAAGAATGCGAAGGCGCTCCGACTCGCCAACGAGTTGTCGGAACACGAGGCGGCAAAGGAGGCGACGACGAATGTGAAGGCGGCCTGCCATGCGATGGAGCAGGACCGCCTGCTTCGCAAGCTGTCGGGCATGAGGTGCAGCTCAGACTCGGATATGATAGACAGCTCCACCTCCATCTCCGACGACGACGCGCCTCCGCACGTCGACGCCTACATGGAGGAGGGCACAGCCGCGCCAGCGGCCGGAAGGGGAAGGGCGGCGAGGAAATGGTGATTTCCTCCGCCCTTCCTCGTTCTGTTTATATTTTATATATGTTTCATAAGTTTGTAGTATGGATTTGCACTGGCAGCCGCTGAACTCCGATGAATCGTCTTTTATCTGGCTAATCAGATGAAGTGCGCTTTGATCAAGTGTTTTACATAGCATTGCATGAATTGCATGGTTTTGAGGTTTCGGATATGGGGACACGAGTGCGGAAGACGAAATACAGTCAGATTTGCCCAATGGAGCTGTAGATGCTCTTAGCTACACTTGTAAAGGTCAACGAATGGAATTTCAGATTGGAACTTTGGACTCTGGTTGTGGATTTGGACTGAGTTTTTTTACTAGTATTTGGACTGAGCTGATCTGCTGAGTGTCTCTCGTGCGTGAGGGCAGATTTTAGAAAAAGTTTGGAGGCAGTGCGTGAGGGCAGATGTGACTTGTTGCTACTTCGGCCTGTTGGTTAGTGGGCTGTGCCGCTCTAGCCGATGCCCAATGGGCTATTATTGATCTGTGGCAAGCTGCTGCGTAGTCTACTCTTCGTATTTTTGTCATATACGTTATATATAGAAAATTATTTGCAGGAAATTTTGGGTGTACATCTGTACACCCATGACCCATATTGGATCCGCCCCTGTTAACACGGGCCTTTTTTTGTTTTCTTTTTCATAGAAAGAAGGCCTGTAGGGCCCGGTTGGTGGGGTGTTCATGCCGAGTCGTTCTCCTCCCGAATGATTCGTTCGATCGATGCCCCTGCTCTCCCGAACGATTTGTTCGGGCTGGGGTGTCTGCAGGCGAACGGACGCGCGTTATCGGCGTCCATTAATATATCCCAAACCTTCTGAAAGTCTGTCCCCCGTTGTTAGAATTTTTTATAGTTTGGTTGGATTAACTAGGGAGAATACGATGCATCTTCATTTCTTTCTCTTTGATTAATTGCATTCTTAATTATTTATTTGTCATATATTGTAGGGCACCTGCGCTAAAGTGCCTCCATCTCCATAGGGGATATGTCTCGTATGAAGGATTTGCGACGGTGATTAAGATGTTACCTCTACTTGAGGAGCTCGAGATTTCGAAATGTCCCCAAATATATAGTAGGGAGGTATATGAACTTGTTGCTACAGCATGCCCACTGCTAAAGCACTTCAGACATGTCTCAGGAAAGCACTGCCATGCTGATTATGCAATAACATTTGCGGCTCCAAGGATGCGCAAACTACGCTCCTTGGATGTTGTCGGTTTTACCTTTGGCAGGGAAGTTCTGGTAGCTATCCTAGACAATTGCCATGACCTACAGTACCTTAACATGGCAGTGTGCAACCCTATTGCCATTGATAACCTACCAGAAAAGCTTGCCTGGGTGAGCATGGATGGCCATGATCGGTACTCGAGCAACTACTACGATGACTATACTGGTTGTAAATACTGTTATCCCTACAAGCCTAGGTGTAGATACTGCCGTCCCTTATCCTATCCACTGTACGAAGACGATTCCATCGATGCTTACTGCTACTACCTTGGTGAAGGTGATGATGTTGATGATGCCGATCTCGAAGAGTATGAGAAGATCCTTGACATCAAGAGCATGCGTAGGTACTTAAGTTAATGTAAGGGTGTATATATGTCAATAATGTTTCAATGCCCCCTCTCAAATGCATGCAAACTCGCTCAATAATACACATCTGATTTTTTTCTACATCTTTTGTTCCATTTCACTCGAAACAAGTTTAAGTGCTTGTCAAGTGAATGTGCCAAATTGTGTTCTTTATTTTCTAATCCCTTTACCTTATGACTGAAACAATTGTCATCTTCTCCCGGTGCAAAACCTTCCTACCACTAGTGCAGAATCGGGCAATAGCACCGGTTCGTAAGGCCCTTTAGTGCCGGTTACATAACCGGCACTAAATTGTAGTCACTAAAGGCCCCCCCTTTAGTACCGGTTCAGCACAAACCGGTGCTAAAGGGCAA
>CM038146.1:31105148-31115148 GCA_021437245.1 Aegilops speltoides | reverse complement strand
GTTGTCTGTTGTAAATCTGATCAAATGTCCTTGTTTTCTGATGTTTTCCTCTGTTTGATCGCCTTGTTTGTGAAGATCGATCCCAAGAAGGCACTACTTGAATAGGATGGCTCCAAAGCCGCTGCGCTCACGAAAGCTGCGCATTGTCAATGGCAAGCGTTGTCTGGAGGGTACCGGCCACTGGGGCAATTACGTCAGGCTTGTGAACGACAGCTTGGCAGACCAACCTGACAAGCACAAGGAGTTTGTTAATTTCTTGCGCATTTTCAGGACCTATAGGTCGGTGATGCGTGGGCAGTAGCATCTACAGCACCGATTCTTTCTGTTTTGAGTTATGATGGATTAAAGGTGATCCTTTTAGTTTTGCAGAATTCGTTATTCGGCCAGTGCCATGGAAAAGGCATTAGAAGGACACCCCGAGCTGATCCGCCAGTTCAACCGGTTCTTGCCTAACAATTGTCAGATCAAGGTCGAGGAGGGGGGCAGCACCCCAATGAGCAGCCGGTCTCTGATCCTCTTTAGCCATTCATAACTTCCGCTTGTGAGGATCAGCTCGCTTGTTTCTGTTTTGAATTAGTTTGTATTGCTTGTCTTGCAGTGAAAATTTCAGTGCCGTGGCCGGGCTCGTGAAGCTGAAGGAGGGCGGCAGCCCAAGGGTTTAGTCATCTTAGCTGACTGATAAATTCAGGCTTGTTAATTAGGAGGAACAAGTCATCTGACGATCGTTGGTTGCCGCTTCTTGTAGATGGATGTTTATGCTATGCCATGCCTGTTCCTGCTCTGTCTAGACATAGATGGTAGCTGCTGGATGAACTACCAGAACATCCGATGCAAGCGGCGCCATGCACGAAGACTATATTCTTTTTTTGTTAGTTAGCATGGTTCCTCCACTGATTTTGCTCAAGGTGTCCATCGTTCTCGAGTTTACTAAATGTGATTATAGGGGCAGGCGAAGTTTGTCAGCAAATTCAGTTTGTTCCTGTGTTGTGTTTCCAACTATAGTTTGTTTGTGCATTTACCCAAGGGCATCTTGTTTTGGTCCTTCATCTCACGGTGATAACAGACAGGATGCTTGAGGAGCAAGCATGATCCGTCAAAGTCGAGCACGACGGATGGAGTCGCGGTCGCAATGACACTCAGAGAATCGAGATGCTTCTGTGGACCATCCATTTCTTCTGTAGATAAAAGATCAATGATTCATTCCATCCCCGGTCAAAAGAGAGCAGTCTACTGTGCAAGATTCACTCCATCATTTTCTGAAGAGAAACAAAGAGAGAAGGACTACTGAAGCAACGAAATGCTTTGCAACAATTACATATGTTGCATCACAAATGCAGGAAAACGACGGAATTGTTTGATCCTACATATTTTTGTGAAAATGTGATCATGCATTGCTAAGGTAGCACAGGTTCTCACCACATTGTGAAGATCCAGTTGTACTTTGACTTCCGAGTAACTTGTTGTCCCGCTAACAATATTTTAGAGAGGTCCATTTTTCAACCCTATGTTTTAGTTTCAGCCCTCAACTCCGAAACCAGTTATTGCGCACCCTCCAACTTTCCATCTCGTTCAAGACTCAACCTTAACTTGGCCTAAGCCAGTTTTCGCGAACGAGGGTGGTTTTGACCGAATTGACCTCAGAAAGGGCATCCTCGTCAGGTCACCGACTCAAGGCGTCAATGTGGGCTTTCCTTCCTCCCTATCTTCCTCACCCCCGTAGACTATCCTTCCTCACCCAGCTGTTGTTGCAGCCACCATCCCTGACGACAACGACTCTATTTGCCATCGCTTGTCGGCGCGACGGTACTACACCGACGTCGTGTGCAACCGCCTCCGCCCCCGCCAATCCCTCATCTCCCGTCCTTTCCTCGCCCATCCCCTATCTCCCACCCTGCTATTGGTTGCATATCCTCCCAAGCTCGACGTGAGCGTGTTGGTGATGCGGAACTCCATGCCGGAATTGGCTGCGATGCAACGTCTCCTGCACAGGAACGGTGTATGGCGGCACTAGATGGACTTGCGACACATGGAGGCAGCGTGATGAGGAAAGAGAGGAGGTTGGTCGCGGGATCTACTGGGAGTCGACACCATTTGTTTTGGTCATAGACGAGCTTTGTATGCGGTGAGCAACTGCCATGCACGAACATGGAGTTAACGAGACATAAGCGAAAAATTGATATTTATTTTTACATTTTTCACAACGGTCTTTTTATATCTTCAACCAACATTATACATCATTGGTGATTTGGTGGGCCAAAGGCCATTTTAAAGCCCACCATAGAACCACTCTTCTTTTGTGTTCCCGAGACAGGAATTGTGGCCCATCCTCCACTCTTTCTTTCGCCTGTGTTCCGAAATCACTAATTAAGGAGCACTCTTTGTAAGGGTCACTCCCACCTCCCAAGTTGCGACAAATGGCGTACTGCATGTGCGTCACTTGTCACAACTTGGGAGTTTTTACCTTTTTCGTAGATTTGTTTAATCAAAACATTTTATCTCTTAAACCGTGCATCCAAATCTCGAAGCGTTTTCACCGTTTGATTCCTCGCATCGAGATCTTCAAAACTAGATCCCATGTTGATAGGGTTTGAAGAACTTTTTTTTCACGAAAAAACCGGCCAAAATAACCGAACCGGGAGCACTTTTTTTTTCCTAAAGAGACATGACTGTGCCTCTCGCGGAAGCAAATCCGATTGGGCTAATGCATTCTTAGAGAGTCTGGATTCACCACTACTATGTATCTGACATTATTATGCGAATGCATAATTCTATGTTTGGATCACTAAGCCACCTCACATTGTTTATATTCTCAGGGAGTCCTTGTTTTTATTTCCTTTCTCTAGTAAAATTCTTCCTCTTTGAGTACTAGTACTTGTTAGATTAATTTCTAGCTAGTATGCTGCTAGAACAATAACAACAACAGCCACCACCAATTAGCCTATCATGCATGCCCCTGCTTTGGTTCAATTTCTATCTTTGTATGTGCATGGTTCAACTTTAACTAAAACTAGAGCATTCCTTTCCTTTTGGACGTTCAGTTTCCTCTATGAATGAATGAATACGCAGCACCAGTTTTTGGTTCAAACAATATATAAATTATGTTAGTACCATTGGCTTGGCTGTGTATAAGTTACCAACATAGGTAGTAACATGGCTGAGTTATACTTTTTATTTATTTATACATCTGTATGTTTGTTTCTCATCCGTGAGGAATTTTTCTAAGCTTACTCACTCGCCGAGCCATGCTTTACATCCTTTATGCATCTGCTAGTTGTTTCGCTTTCAGTGTGTATACGCAACATTACTCTTTAGAATCTGCATACTTTAACTCTTTAAAATGTGCATATACGTCTCTTCTAGAGTTACTCTAGAATGAACAAGATAAACAAGTTAGATTCATTCTAGATAAAACATGTTACCCATGTTATGTAAGAGCATCTCCAACAGCCGCGCCAAAAGACGCGCGCGCGCGGTAAATTGGCTTTTTAGCTCGCGCGGGATGTTTTTCGCGCGCTCCAGCGATGGCGGGAAACTAGCGCGCGCGGGAAACGATTGCGCGCGCTGGAAAAGGCGGCAGCTCACGCGCTACATTTGGCGCTCTGCGTCCGGCGCGCCTATAAATTGCAGCGCTCTCTGCCACTCTCTCCATCTCTTCATCGCTCTCTGCCGCACTCTGCCGCCGACACGCCACCACCGCGCCATCATGCCGCCTCGCCGCCGGGGAGATACGGGCTACCGCGGCGTCCACGTGCGTCCGTCCGGCACCTACTCCGCCGAGATTCGGTCAGGCGGCGGCATGCGGCTCCGTCTCGAAATCTTCGCAACCGCCAAGGAGGGCGCCCGCGCGTACGGCGCTGCGGCGTGGCGCCTCCTGCGGTACCGTCAGGACATGAACTTCGCCGACGTGGCGACGCGGGAGCGGGCACAGGAGTTGGCGCCTTTCCCGCGGCTTCTCACCGACGAGGATCGTCGCAAGCACCGGAGGCGGGAGCATCGTCTCAGGCTGGCCGAGATGGACGAGCAAGCCATGGCGCTGTGGAGCCATCGCTTCCCAGAAGACACCAACGAGGAACAATTCTTCGCCCAGAGGAGGGCGAAGAGGGCGAAGAGGGAGGAGCGAGCCGACTATCGCGAGGACAAGCGAACGCGGAAGGCGGTCGCTAAATACAACCAAGCGCTAGGAGAAGCGTCCTCCTGGAACTCCGGCGACGAGCGGTTCCTTGACGCCTACACTCCGACGTCGGAGGAGGACACCACCGAGACAGAGTCCGAGTCGAACGAGTAGTAGTAGTAGTAGTAGTAGTAGTAGTAGTAGTAGTAGAACTATCTACGAAACCAAATATGTATCGAATCGTAGTAGGAAAAAACTGAAATATAGCGCGCCTGCTGGAGCGGCGTGGGCGCGCTTTAGTTTGCGGCGGCCGCTGGAGCTAGCGCACCGCCGCGCGCAAAAGCTGGCTAACCCGGCGCTGTATCGTGACTTTTTGCGCGGCGGCGCGTTGCGCGGCTGTTGGAGATGCTCTAATGTATATCGGGTGGATTCTCACCTGGTTGATACCCATTTTTGCTTTGGTTCATGGATGCGTGGCTTCATATTATTTTTCTTTTGCAGGTGGAGATCCAACTGGAAAAGAATGGGTGAGCAGAAGGCTACTAGGAGGCGCAGCGGTCTACCCTATTCATCCCTTTCATTGTTCTTATTTCTTCTTTCCGATTTAGAACATTGATGATCTGTGTGTGCGCTCTATCACAGCCTATAAAAATTTGTAAATCGATGATGATGTATGTAAATTTGTGCGCTCCATGCCAACCTATATGCTATGTGTATGTACATATGAACAATATGTTTAATACATGAACTGTAATGTGTACACCACAGTACAGCATGTGCATTTTTTTAAAATCTTATAATTAATAGAAGTGGCTGGCAGAACATTAGTGGCAGGGAAGCCGCCGGCGGCGGCGAGGGGAGGACGCACGGGGAAGGTCGCCCGAAAAAGTGGATCGGGAGCCGCCCGAGTCGCTCCGGCAAAAGTGGATCTCCAATCTGTTAGGGCATGTACAATGGTTCTATCTTAGGAGTGCCACGTAGGATAAATGATGAGGTGGAGGAGAGAGAACTCATAAGAAAAGGCTTGTCTTCTCTTATTTAAGAGAAGACAAGAGATGGTCTCTTAGCACAATATGTCTCACCACATTTTTAGGAATTGCTAGTTATTGAAGATAAGGCTAAGAGATTACCCATTGTAGACTCTTTTTTTTGTCATCTCTAGATTACATGCAAAACTTAAGATAAGACTATCTTATCAACCACTGTACATGCCCTTACGTACTCATAATCAGATAACAACAACGTTTTTAGACGGGCTGTGATCAGGCCAGCACGCGCACTCTATAAAACCATCCCATGGATCCACCGATATCGAAGCCAGTGCCAGCTCGCCACATCGTTCACATCGCACACACGATGCCATCGTCACCGGCGCCGGCAGCAACGGCACCACGAAGCCGTCGATCCAAGAAAAAGACACGGACGTACCACGTGTCGGTGTTCTGGTTCACGCCCGTCCAGCTGCCGGAGAGGGACTGGGCGGAGCTGCACCCGGACCTGATCTCCTGCTCGGCGGCGTGGCCGGCGTGTGCCGCTCCTGGCGGCGGGCCGTCCGGGAAGAGCCGGAGTTGTGGCGCTGCATCGATCTCCGCGCCGGTCTGTGGTTCGTCCCGCCGTTCCACCCCAAGTTCAGCCTCGAGGCCATGGTGCGGGCCGCCCTGCGGCTTAGCCAGGGCCAGTGCGAGGCCTTCCTGACCAACCTCGCCGACGATGATATCCTCCTCTTGCTAGCCAAGCAGTAAGATTTCTTCCTTATTTTCTTTCCCTAATTAATTAATATCGGTATCGATAAGTCCCGAACATCCGAATTTTTGATTCTTGCTCCGAACTGCCTCGTTGCCGTTCATTTCCCCAGCACTAATCGCTGCACATAGGGCTGCCACGTCATTTTTTTGCAATCGTCCGGGCTGGGTCGAGAGCGACCGAACGAAAGCACCACACATTCCCTTATCCATTCCTTCAACCACACCCACAGCCGCACACTCCAGTGCTTGATACGCAGGAGTTGCCGGGCGGAGGAAAGCGGTGGCCGGCGGTTCCCGGCGTGTGCCGCGGCAGGGAGCGGTGACTCCGGCGAGTCCCGGCGAGAGGCGGAGGCCCGGCGGCAAGTTTTCCTGGGCAGGGAAGCGTCTGAGACGAGGGGCGACGCGTTGGGACTCCTCTCCGACAGCGGACTTGTCATCCACGGGATATCACTATGGCCGGAGGAATCTCACTCCTCAGGATACCGAGCAGGTCGACGGCGACCAAATCCCCGCCGAGACGAGCGGCAACCCATGATTTCCGAGATGGTCGTGGGTGTGGAAGATGTTGAGCGGCATGGTTGGGCTACAGTGATGCCTGACGCCTCCTCTGCTGCTGAGCATGGTTGTTGAGAACATCCACAGCTTCTGTCATGCTCTTTTTTGGCAAATTTTACTTCATTTTTTCCATGACAAAAATATTATTATTTACACGGAATTTTTTTGTTTAAGTTGCCATGGCAATTTTTAGTTTAAGTTGACAAGGCAAATTTTGTTGTAAAGAGCATGGCAATTTTTGTTTACAATATGATGACAAATTTACCTTTTCCAGAACATGGCAATTTTAACTATGTAACACGGTAAATATACTTGTATAGCCATGGAATTTTTTAATTTATTTCCATGTCAAAAGTACTCCATTTTTTGGCAATTTTTATTCCATTTTTTAGTCCATATTTTGCCATGGAAAATTCTTTAATTAACATGTTCAAAAACATGCAAACTTGCCATGGTAAACTTGTAGGTGTTCAAAAACATGGCAAACTTTGCCATGACAACTTAAGATGTTAAAATACATGCCATGAATTTTGTAGATGTTCAAAATTTTGTGAAACTTGCCATGGCACTTTAAAATGTTCAAAAATATGGCAAACTTTTTAAACTAACATGTTGAAAAACATGCAAACTTGCCATGGAAACTAAAGATGTTCAAGAACATGGCAACGTTTTAGATGTTTAAAAACATGGCAAATTGCCATGGCAATTTGAGATGTCAAAAACATTTGCAAACTTGGCATGGCACACTTAATATGTGCAAAAACATGGCAAACTTTTTGTTTTGTAATTTAGTTTGCACAAAAACATGGCAAACTTCTTTTGCTAAGATGTTCAAAAAACATGGCAAACTTGCCATGGCAACCAAAGATGTTCAAAAACTTGGCAAACTTGCCACGGCAACTTCTTCATTTTTTTGTGAACTTCATAGTGATGGCAGCTTTTCGTATTGTAAAGATGCAGATTTTGCCATGACTTCTTCCTTTTTTGCGCCATTTATGAAAACATAAACTTGAACATGGCAATTTCTTTCATAGAATGGCAAAAGAGCATGGTAATTTTGCTATGCGGAAGTCTATTAGTTTATTACTTACAGAAAAACTGGGCTCTTTTACTAGTCATAACTTAACACGCAGTGGCGGATCCAAGAATTCAACTTTGGGTGTTCAAAATTTCCTCACCCTAGTAGGGAAGCCCATTGGTCCACGGGAATACAAATTGTTCACAATAGCAACAATATCTCAAAAGACGATTTTTTTAGAGAGCGAGGGAGAGGGCAGCTGCGTCCAAGTCGATGTCCGCGCGCGAGCGCGCCGGTCGATCCTGAGGCAGCGCTCCCCGCTTCTGTCCTCCGCCGCTTAGTACGACGACGAAGACAGATGCGCGGCGCCTCCGCCACAAGAATGCGAAGGCGCTCCGACTCGCCAACGAGTTGTCGGAACACGAGGCGGCAAAGGAGGCGACGACGAATGTGAAGGCGGCCTGCCATGCGATGGAGCAGGACCGCCTGCTTCGCAAGCTGTCGGGCATGAGGTGCAGCTCAGACTCGGATATGATAGACAGCTCCACCTCCATCTCCGACGACGACGCGCCTCCGCACGTCGACGCCTACATGGAGGAGGGGCACAGCCGCGCCAGCGGCCGGAAGGGGAAGGGCCGGCGAGGAAATGGTGATTTCCTCCGCCCTTCCTCGTTCTGTTTATATTTTATATATGTTTCATAAGTTTGTAGTATGGATTTGCACTGGCAGCCGCTGAACTCCGATGAATCGTCTTTTATCTGGCTAATCAGATGAAGTGCGCTTTGATCAAGTGTTTTACATAGCATTGCATGAATTGCATGGTTTTGAGGTTTCGGATATGGGGACACGAGTGCGGAAGACGAAATACAGTCAGATTTGCCCAATGGAGCTGTAGATGCTCTTAGCTACACTTGTAAAGGTCAACGAATGGAATTTCAGATTGGAACTTTGGACTCTGGTTGTGGATTTGGACTGAGTTTTTTTACTAGTATTTGGACTGAGCTGATCTGCTGAGTGTCTCTCGTGCGTGAGGGCAGATTTTAGAAAAAGTTTGGAGGCAGTGCGTGAGGGCAGATGTGACTTGTTGCTACTTCGGCCTGTTGGTTAGTGGGCTGTGCCGCTCTAGCCGATGCCCAATGGGCTATTATTGATCTGTGGCAAGCTGCTGCGTAGTCTACTCTTCGTATTTTTGTCATATACGTTATATATAGAAAATTATTTGCAGGAAATTTTGGGTGTACATCTGTACACCCATGACCCATATTGATCCGCCCTGTTAACACGGGCCTTTTTTGTTTTCTTTTCATAGAAAGAAGGCCTGTAGGGCCCGGTTGGTGGGGTGTTCATGCCGAGTCGTTCTCCTCCCGAATGATTCGTTCGATCGATGCCCTGCTCTCCCGAACGATTTGTTCGGGCTGGGGTGTCTCAGAGCTAACGGACGCGTTATCGGCGCCCATTAATATATCCCAAACCTTCTGAAAGTCTGTCCCCCGTTGTTAGAATTTTTTATAGTTTGGTTGGATTAACTAGGGAGAATACGATGCATCTTCATTTCTTTCTCTTTGATTAATTGCATTCTTAATTATTTATTTGTCATATATTGTAGGGCACCTGCGCTAAAGTGCCTCCATCTCCATAGGGGATATGTCTCGTATGAAGGATTTGCGACGGTGATTAAGATGTTACCTCTACTTGAGGAGCTCGAGATTTCGAAATGTCCCCAAATATATAGTAGGGAGGTATATGAACTTGTTGCTACAGCATGCCCACTGCTAAAGCACTTCAGACATGTCTCAGGAAAGCACTGCCATGCTGATTATGCAATAACATTTGCGGCTCCAAGGATGCGCAAACTACGCTCCTTGGATGTTGTCGGTTTTACCTTTGGCAGGGAAGTTCTGGTAGCTATCCTAGACAATTGCCATGACCTACAGTACCTTAACATGGCAGTGTGCAACCCTATTGCCATTGATAACCTACCAGAAAAGCTTGCCTGGGTGAGCATGGATGGCCATGATCGGTACTCGAGCAACTACTACGATGACTATACTGGTTGTAAATACTGTTATCCCTACAAGCCTAGGTGTAGATACTGCCGTCCCTTATCCTATCCACTGTCACGAAGACGATTCCATCGATGCTTACTGCTACTACCTTGGTGAAGGTGATGATGTTGATGATGCCGATCTCAAGAGTATGAGAAGATCCTTGACATCAAGAGCATGCGTAGGTACTTAAGTTAATGTAAGGGTGTATATATGTCAATAATGTTTCAATGCCCCCTCTCAAATGCATGCAAACTCGCTCAATAATACACATCTGATTTTTTTCTACATCTTTTGTTCCATTTCACTCGAAACAAGTTTAAGTGCTTGTCAAGTGAATGTGCCAAATTGTGTTCTTTATTTTCTAATCCCTTTACCTTATGACTGAAACAATTGTCATCTTCTCCCGGTGCAAAACCTTCCTACCACTAGTGCAGAATCGGGCAATAGCACCGGTTTGTAAGGCCCTTTAGTGCCGGTTACATAACCGGCACTAAATTGTGGTCACTAAAGGCCCCCCCCTTTA